>WURS02429594.1:0-15957 GCA_011762765.2 Rhinocypha anisoptera | reverse complement strand
GGGGGAGGGGTGGGGGGGGGGGGGGCGAGGGGGGGGGGGGGGGGGGGGGGGGGGGGGGGGGGGCGAGTGAAGAGGATGGAGCGGAAGGACGGGTCATTCCAGATATCCGTAATTTATAAAGTTTTATTTATATCTTCCCGGGGGTATTCTTTTTGGTTCGTTTCGGGGCCGTCGCAGATTGAGAAGATGCGTTCAAATACAACGACTCAAGCCGCGTACACTTGTGTCGGACGAAGTAGGAGTAAAACTGCAGGTGGAACAAAATGAAAATTACATTCCCTTCCCTGCAAAAATGAATGGACCTCAACCAAATATTTGAAGATAAGGCCGGTCGGGTTAGCCTGTTGAGTAGCCGGCTAACCCAAAGGTCCTGGGTTCGAGTCCCACCCAGGACATGGGAGTTGTGATTGTCCAACAGTGTTTTTTTCTATGATTTGAATATGTGCGAAATGACAGAAGCCATCGAAGCACCCTATAAACTAAAATAATACTACTACTTGAAGAAAAGGATGGTGAAAACCCTCATATGGAGAGTAGCATTATATGGATTCAAAACCTGGTCCTTGAGGAAGCATGATGAGCATAGGCTGGAGGATTTTGAGATGTGGGTTTGGCGAAAGATGGAGAAGGCGAGGTGGACGGAGAGGAAGATTAATGAAGAAGTGCTAAGTATGCTAGGGGAGGAGAGGCAATTGCTGCGTGAAATCCAAAGAAGGCAGGAAAGAGGATGGCAGGGCCACTCAGAGGTAATAGGTTGTGGAAGTTTGTAACGGAGGGGAAAATGTTGGGTAAGCGTGGTAAGGGTAGGACGAGAATAGGGATTTTGAATAGAATGATAGGTGGTGGAATGTATGTGGATTTGAAGAGGGATAAGTTAAGATGTAGCGGGGCAAATATATCCTGAGGTTCATCAAAAACCTACCTTAACCGGTAGGATACCCTTCATAACCATTACTTTGTCTTTGCTAAACGAACAAAAAAGCACAATTTGCTGTTTTTTGATCACAGGATTCCCCACGTGTGCCTAAAGTACCAAATTTGTTTTAATATATGAAGTAAACCTAACGGAAAGGAAAAGGAAACTTGGAGCACAATGTATTTTTGCAAGTTTTCTTTACCTGCGAACATGAGTTTCCACATAGTTCAGCCTACAACCATCGTGCAAATGTAACTCATTTGGATTAGACGGTGTGAGATAAATTTTTAAATAGTAAATTCGTGCAAATCCCTCACCCCTTTTAACTGTACCTATCCTCTCCCCTTCTGCTATCCGATTGTGACCATGACTTTGTATTTATTTCTTTATAGTCTATGGACCAATCCATTCTCAGTTGCTGACTCACCTCCCCCCACTCCCAAATTTTGCATTGTTTATACAGTGCAAACTGTTTATAAGGCTCAGATTGATTAGAAAATATAAGAAAATATTGTGTTACTCTTCTCGTGAATGATGTTATTGCCACTTTGTTACCGTCAGAGGCTGAAAAATAAACTATAAATTACGGTAGTGGTCAGATAAAATTATAGGGATAACAATAAAAAAAGAATTTTGAATCCCAAAATTATTTTTATTTTTCGTTATAAGTTCTTAAAGTCCAATGAATTTATTCCGCTCATAGTACCATTACTCTATATTTGTAGGGATTCTTCTGAAGATCTGTAAAATACCCCTTTACTCTACAATCACCTCTTCATGAAAGAAAATCACTCATCATTACGGTTTCATCATTTCATTACTGTGCATTAAGGTTTGGTAAGATTTAGAAGTCAAATGGTGCCAAATATGGAGATTAAGGAGGATGTTCCAAATATTCATTGCACAGATGTCTCATTTTTCCTACTACCAGAACACCTGTAAGGGCAGGTGCATCGTTCATATAAAAACGATTTTTTATTCTTATAATCGGGTGTTTTCTTGTTATTATTTTGTCCAGTTTGGCCAAATGATTGGAATAATATTTTCTGCATATTGCATGGCCTTTTACAACGCAACTAGCAAATAAAATACCCTTTTGGCCCCAAAACATCGAGAACATTACTGATCAACTTTTATTAGAAAGTAATATTATTCTATTTTCCGGTTCTAGTTCTATCATTATATATTACAATTAGTATTATGTTTGATTTTAAAAAGTCTTTCCGCCGACGATCATATTCATTAAATTACCGCGCAGGATTGATGGCAATCTTTCAATGAATTCACTCTCATATGTAAGATTCTAAAATTAACATTAATAAGATGAAACAAGCAAGGCGTCATTACATAAGGTTTTACACTTACTCGGTCCTCATTTGGTGCTGAAACCCGTTAGACTGGTGGCTAGCGCGCTACTCTGCTAACCCAAAGGTCAAGGGTTCGAGTCCCGTACCCAGGGAATGTGTGCTGTGTAGTTCCCTATGTGATGTAGTCCCCTATACATTGAAATGCTACTTTTACTACTTTAATGCTGAACAGTTAAGGGCATGTGGATATTTTGTTGGGTTTTGGTTTACACCATATTTTTGCAGGAGAAATCTCGATTCTGTTTTTCCTTTTTATTCAGTGAACATCGCTTACCGCCGAGTAGGACACTTTGTCCTGGATCCTGTGTTGAAATTTCCTTTGGCAAAAGCTTAATACTGGCATAGGGGGTTTTCTCAAATTTTTACCCTTTCTGTAATTTGCAATACAATTTTTTCGGACCCAAACGATCTCTGCTGTTGAGAGCATTTAGCTCTGTTTCCTCAAAAGAACCCCGTTATCCCTAAACTCTTGAAAGTGCATACAATAACCAAGAATCGACTCGAGCGTCGAGTAGTAGTAGTATTTTTGTTTATAGGGTGCTTCGACGGCTATGGTCATTTCGTACCTCTTCCAGTCATAGGTCAGTCCCATCTGGACAAATACAGAAACCATACCCTGGGCGGGACTCGAACCCGCAACCTTTTGGTTAGCCGGCTAACGCTATCCACCAGGCTAACCCGGTCGGCTCGAAAGTTGATCATGGATGTTTCCCTCAAGGGAATGTCAAGCAAAATGGTTCATGATTTTCCTTATGAAAAAAAAAGAACTTTTCTGAAATCATCCTTGATATTAATGTTGAATGTTGATTTTAAAATAATTATCCGTTTTAAGCGATACTAAAACTTCTGATATTTGCATTCAAAATTATTTTTTTTACATGAAACAGCTTTATTTCTTCGCTCGAAGATTGTGGGGGATTATAATAGTACCATGTTGAATAAAGACGGAATTTTCCCTGATTATTTCAATTTCCCAGTTTTTCACTAGGTCGCGAAGTAATGAAGACGGTTGTTATGGGGGAACTTGTCGTCGGAAGGACTTCATCAGATGTGTAATAACCCCTCATTCAAAATGAAAGTGGGAATAAAATTAAAGGAGCTTATTGAGAAAGTGAAATGAGAGTAAGAATGAAATCTCGCGTTGCTACGAAAACCAACAAACTTTGTTGGACATTCCGTCTGAGAAGATTTTTTTTACCCTTGTTTATATGATTATTTCATCAAATTCTTTATTTGGAAACCAGAAAGAAAGAAAAATGTATCCAGTGCACAGAAATCAAGGGCTGTTCTCTCCTGGTAGTTGTAACTTAAAAGTATCATTTTAAATGAGATAGGTCACACTCGTGGTACCTAGAAAGCACTTTGGACCAATAGTGAAAGTTTTAATTAAGGCGTGTAATTTTTTCCAAGAAGGATCCGCTAGAAGCGCACGTATGTTGAGAGAAGAAAGCATAGTTTGCGGCGCTATTAAAGAAATGGGGTTGGGAGCCTCTTCATACTCTAAGAAAGCAAGCCAGAATAGTTAATTTAATCCTTCCCGATTAATTCAGTTTTCATTCTGAGATCGAGGAAATTTTTAAGATAATACAATATGTAAGAAAATTACACTGCTCGGATGGGAGACAGTTGAACTACCCAGTGCTCGTTTCCTCATTTCATTGCTTGATTTTCTTCTCAGAAATCGCTTTCACAAAAATCCTACAAACATCTTCCCGAATTTTGATGCTTATTATATTAAAAATAGAGGGTACCTTCTCTCTATTTGATTAGTTAGTCGGTACGTCAATGTTTGTCATTCGGAAGTTTTCTTAATTTTTTTAGAAATAACAATACATATATCGCAGGAACAAAAGAAAGGAAATGAATTTATTAGGGAAACATGCTAACTCCTCGTCTTTACTCAATTGGGTGGATTCAGGTGTGATATTATAAATACTTACTGAAATAAAATAATTTCGTCGAAATAATATGATTTGTGACGGCACAAATAGTTTATGAAAAACACAGAAACACATAAAAAGAGAATTTTTTAACAGGAGCTTTCGACTGAATCCTTCCTCAGCTGTAAGGAGACTCTCTCGAAAGAAAAGTCTTCTTACAGTTGAGGAGGGTTGCACATGCAGCCGAAAGCTCCTGTTAATAAAATTGTGTCTCTTTTTATGTATTTCTGTGTTTTTCATGTGCTCTTTGTGCCGTCGCAAATCATAGACATTGCTCCACAGAGCTTTGCTTCAATTGTGTATATATGTGTGTGTGTGTATATATATATATATATATATACATATATATACGTGTGTATATGTATATATATGTATGTATATGTATATATATATATATACATACATATACATATATATAACATTCAGACATATATATAACTAGTTTTAGTGTATAGGGGTAACAATAAAAATGTTGCTTTTGTTATAAAATTTTCATTTCAACGTCGGCAGGATAGGATGGGAATTGCATTTGAAAAAATGCAATTCCCATTACGATCCTATTCATTTAAGAATATATTTGCTCATTGGTTGTCAGGAACACCGAACATTTCGTTTTATCGAATGCCATTTATGTTAAAATTTTTAAATAATAACCACAGTATACTCAATGTGTGGATAGGCCGAATAATATTTATATTTGTTACCTTTTGTCATGGCAAATTAAGTCACGGCAATTGTGGGCAATTGAAGACACCGTTAAATTCCGAATCGCCCTAAAATCCCTCAGCGACCTCGCAGCCGCGACTGCCGAAGAATTAATTCCCCTGCTTGGGGTTGAGAGGTGTGTGGTTAATCGTAGTGAGGAAACGGTCGAAGGAACTGGAAGCGTGTTCATGACGTCATTTCGACGTCTGAAAGAGGATGGTCCTCACAAGGTCCGCTGCCCTGCCAGAGACGTTATGCCCCAGAGGCAGGAGAGGAGGATGAGGAGGACTGGTTTTTGAGATCGACCTTGATGGTCAGGACAGGTCGGGAACATTGAACTTTCAGTCCTTCGCAGCATCCCTTGTCGAGACGCGCGACTTTTTACCAATTTTTCGGTTCGTGGACTCCTCCCTCGATATTTTTCGTAGTGCGCAATACTTGAACTGTGAAGGTCTCAAAGGTACAGGTTGAAAGACTCGGTACGCCCACGCAACTACAAAAATGAATGACTTTCCCTTCCTTCCGTAGTCATTCGTTAGGAGCCCGGGCGACCACTTTCTGAGTTAATTTGCGCCATTAGCCTGGAGTAGGAATACGTTCGCCCTTTATGGAGAGGACAGTTTTATCATCATTAGTTATTTACTGTCAGAGAGTTAGTATTTTTACCTATTGACAGATCCTATTTCATTTGCGCATGCATTCTATCTCCAGATTTTTCGGTTTGCCTATTCTTTCCTATCCCTAATTTGCCTACTTAACATTCTGGAGTCTACGATATCTCTGACTTCAACATTCCATTAACTCTATCTTCTCATAATAACTACCAACCTTTCTTGTCTCTTTCTTATGTCCTCTGATAAAATCCTCTCCTCCCCCCCCCCTCTAAATGCTTTACGCATCTTCGATTGTCATAAGCAGTATATTTTTCAGAGAAACGAACGACTACCTTTAACAAGCAGGGTTTCCCAAGACGTTTCTCGAGGTAATCATCTCGCTATTCTAAGAAAAACACCAACCTGGAATATTTCATTGTTTCATGCACTACTATGAAAATACGAAGGTCTCTGGTAAGAGGTGATAATTCATTTCTCTGACTCTCTCTGTTCCAAGTGCTTATGAAGATCTGTTGCTCAATTACCGTTCTTCAAACAGGTAGGGTAATATTTCAATTAACAATTTATCATCAAACGTTACTCCGCGTGCATTTATAATATTCATTTCACAACTGTGAAATGATTAATTTTTCTGAGCTTAGTTTTTTTAATTTTTTCGATTCGACTAGTTTCGATTATTTCCTTAATGAAAAGGAAACTCCCTGTAAATAATGAACTATTGTCGAGAACAAATATACTGCAAACATTTGAAAATTTTGCTGACATCAAATCAGAAGAGTTATAAGAAGTGTGTGGATTAAGTTATGCTACATTTTGGCAGGATTTATTGGCTTTTACTAGATATAAAATTTCCTCTCTAATCTAAGTAGTAGTAGTTTTTAGTTCCTGCTACCTAAGAAAGAGCGACAGAAGGAGCACCAACGGAAATTGAGATTAAAATCTAAAGGTATTTCCTTTTTCTCATCTTTAAAGAGGCTTTAATTAAGGTTTGATAAAAAGAACTGAAGCAGGAATGCACTCATCCAAATTATCGGCGACGTAAGTCGACCAGATGATTTTGTGTATTCCAAAATATTGCAGAAAAAACCAGTGCCTCTCTCAGGCGTAACTTGGTGGAATTTTCTCAGCATATTGAAGTGAGGAAAAAACTTGGTAATTCCACAGAAAGGTTTTATTTTTCAAAATGACTTAAGATTTGACGTTGTACGTTATCATCAGAGAGTATCTCATATATACTATATATATATACACACACACACACACATATATATATATATATATATACCTATATTTATTTATTTAAACTGAGAGATAATGGTGACGGTGGCCACCGAACTATACAGTGTAAGTTGACGGTGTTAAGCGAAATGTGTATCAGTGTACCTGATGATGGCCTAACAGCCGAAACGCGCTGTGTAATAAAATTTTATTTTGTGGAACAGTACTACATCTTTGTGTATTAAACAGAGTAAGTTTTTCTCCATTTTTATGTGTTCCTATTGTATGTCCTTGTGTGCTACATCGTGTATCGTGAAATAACATTATTGTTCCCTTTCGTTAACATTATATATATATATATATATATATCAGGACGAGGAAGGGTAGGGATAAACCTAGGTCTTTTTGAAAAATAAAACCTTTCTCTGGAATTATCAAGTGTTATATTCAACATAAGTTTAAATAAACTAGTTAGACGGGGCTTAAGCAGTAGAAGGTTTATGTTTTTCAAATCAAGCAAACGGAATGGGATCTCCGCATTTGTGTATGCCATTGTATGATTGCTCAATGAGCTGCCATCTTTCTTCCATATCATTACATAATACTATTTTTTCTTTGGAGGGATTTTAATGCTCTTTTAGCATTTATCATCAGTCAGCGTTTCAAGTCAACGCATTATCAAGTCAGCGTTTATTTCCCTTAATGTCATTCCTCCATATCTATCTGTCTTGGGATTCCTCTCCTCTCGATCCTTCTGTCTCTCAAGACCTCGGTAACCTTGTCCTTCCACCTTAGTCTTGGTCTTCCCCTACTTCTCTTCCCTATTACTCCTCTCCCACTCCCCCACTCTTTCCTACATACTTCTAGCCCCTCATCGCCATGAGTCGAACTATCCACTAGCATATGTATGTATACACTTCAAGTCACTTGACGGTGAGCGTCATGGGATGAGTACGAGTTTTCCGTCGATTCTCCTAACCTTTTAAAAATCGTTCAATCTATCTTTCTAGCGGTTGCTTTGAATATTGTCCACGGATAGAAATAATCCCTAAATCTGAAAGTTTTGGCATATATATATATATATACGCATCGAACAACGAAAAAGATATTTAACGGAGGGAATACGTCAAAGTTTTATATAATGTACAGGGTGGATGTTCATTAATCATTCTTTATGATTTCATTAAAAAAGATTTTGTTTCTCCTAAACTGTGGTGCTGACTGCAACGATTTAAATCATACATTCTAATCAGGTAGAGACAAATATAATTTTCACTATTTTTAATCAGACACAGTTTTTAGGTGACCCCCTTCACAAATGAATCATTAATGAGATGGCTATCAAGGAGTGTGGTATGAAGAATCGATTCCATAGGATAAAATTACCATCAGTAATATTTTCTGGCGTGATATGGTGGAAGTTATCCATTACGGAAATTAAAATCATCACTGGGTGAACTCCACAATTTTTTTATTATTGAGACGACCTAGGTTTCGATACGTTGTGTCATCATCAGGTAAAATAAAAATAATATTAAAATATAATAAAAAATTTGTGAATAATAAATTAATAATTTCTCAATAATAACAAAATTGTGGAGTTCACCCAGTGATTTTAATTTCCGTAAAATTACCATGTTTATCCATACGAAATACTTTTGGTAATCTTAACTTTTCATTGGACACATGTAGACAATTTTAAACGAAAACGCTATAATCCGAGTAAAATAATCACAGAGGACAAATTTAGTTTTTTTAAGGGGCCGTAGCTTCATTTTGCATCATAATTTACCCTTCGCTGATTATAATACCAAGTGACGTTTATCGATTCAATGAACTGTTAGTAGAGGCTATTGACAAGAAAGGTTTTATTTCTTTATTTTACAACTGACAAAAGACAGGACTAAGCGTCTTACTTTGTGAATGTGATCGGAAAAAGTTATACAGAAAAAAAATTGGACCTACTGTGGATATTTCGATGGCCACCGCAACTAGGAGACTCTAGATTCTGGGGATTAAGCAGTAATACCGATACACACATAGAAAGAAACACTTATAAAACTCACATATTAAGAAATATTTCGGTGATTGCTTGCCCCAGACCGGCGAAGGGGCAAGCATTCCCCGAAAAATACTTGAGCTACTACTGAATTTCACTATCGAATTAAACTTGTCTAAGGTTTTTAGTGAATAAATCCAGCGTTCAGTTTTAATTACTTCCGGCTGAGTTCTGTAACCATCGCTGTAACGCTCTTATCGTAGAAATCGTGCTGCCTTATGTTGAACCCTCTCTATTTCATGAATGAGGCTCTTCAGAAGGATACACTGCACGCTTATTTCAAATGACGAGATATTCATATCAGAGAATTTTCACCTTTAAATCATTCCCACCAACAAAGACTTGGTCTTATTTAAAATATATCTCTCTGTAGATTTCGGTATCATCCCCAAACTTCCTTATTATTGAGTTGACTGCAAAATTCAAATCTTTGATATAAATACAAAAATTAGAGTTTCAATAACATTTTTCTTACAGCCCGACGTAACACTGGCACTATCGGAGCCAAACTACTCTCCTTCCACGTTCGGTGAATTAATATTTCACTCAATTTATAACATTATCTCACCGAAATTTGCATAAGTTTATTGTGGGGACCTTTTCGAACACCTATTCGAAATCCAAGAATCGCATCGACCTGTCTTTCGCCATTCTCGTCTGATATTAGTACGCCGTGGGTAAAAAAAAATACAAGTTTGGTTTCGGACGAACGTGATTTCCGAAATATTAGCTGTTTTCTAGTTACAAACTTTTTGCTATCGGGGTATGATACGATCGAGCTTACTGACATTTGTTCCAATGACTTGCAGGAAAGGGATGTAAGGGCTCTGAGAAATGGGTCAATAGTTATTTGGATCCTTCCGATCGCCGCCCATAAAAATAGATATGTTTTTTTGCAAACTCTCCAGTTCCTTGGAACTCTGGTTTTTCGAAGAATTTCCTAAAATTTATTTCGAAATACGATACAATATTAACAGTTATTTCCTACGTTATTTTTTCTGGTATGTTCTTTTATGCCTGAGCTTTGTTGAATTTGATATTTCTAGACAATTTGGTTTTTCCATATTCATCAGAATCTAAATTAAGCGTCATGAAAGGATTATCCGCTTCCGGTAATTCCTGACTGTAAGTTTCTCTTTTAAATACTCTCTGGAAGAAACTTTTAGAGTATTCAGGCTTTTTTTCCAGCTGCCATTGTGAATAATCCGGTCAATATTCCTCAGGTCTCTACAGTTTGCTGCTTGTCCTGTATTTCCCTTACCTAAACCCAGAATGGGCTAGGTCCATAATCTAAAGAGTCGCATAAAATTTTGCATTTGAACTCGCATAGTGCGTTGCGCAATGCTATTTTGGTTAGATTTTTGTAATACATGTATATATATTTGGTACAATTATCTTCCTCGGAATGTTCATGATTGTCCTTTAGTTTCTTAACTTTTGAAAATTAAGATTTAACCGTCAGAGGCTAATAATGTTTCCAAATTTATTTTAATGTTTTTCTTCTTATTTTGATGCGTGTCTCAGTTAAAGAAGCATTAGCTATCACTTGTTAATGCTATTCCACGAAGGGGCTCTACCGATGCATAATCCTGCTCTTCTGCCAGTTCAAAAATCAAGGGTTCGAGGTCTTCATCATTAACATCAGTAACACCTAACTAGAACGAAATGGTTCTTCCTGTTTCTGAGACAACTGATGTCGCCCGAAGGTGCATGAATAAGGGTCCTTGCGCCACACCGGAAACTGGTGATTACGGTGGGGAAAGAACACATGGATATTGGATATACTCTTACGTAGGACCGGAAGCGGGTTTTCTGCTTTCATTGCGGAAGATCATTCCCGACAGAGAGCCTTAACAAGGTCCCTTAACTTTCCCCTGTTCCTTAACAAGGTCTCTGATAGACTTACCCACGCACTAGACAAACCTTAATTTGACGCCTTTACCCTTTGGCCAGTCTCATTATCTCTGACTCATTTTTACAATACATATGCGTACAAGTATAATTCCCAAGGAATCGGCCATTCCCGGCTTGGAAGTGCCATTTAGGCGAATGTATTATGCATGCCGGACCGCGATTGCGGACAGATACCTGGCCGCATACACTATTCTTCCTTAAGGTTGAAATGCCCATGAATTCATGGAGTCATTGTAAATGACTTTCCAAGGATCGAGTAAAAAAATTAGGCAACTGGTAGATATTCTCTTTAGTTAACAAATAGTTTTACAGTCAAGTTTCTGTATTTGTTATGCCGAAGTTGATATTTTTTGTTTACAATATACATCCTCGCACCTATGCTCTGAGAATGAAGGAAGCCCATTATGTATGTGTGTATATATATTTTTTGTAACCTTTCTTCGCTGGGAAAACCAAAACATGACGCCCCCTCACTTCCGAAAGCTCGGTAAAAACGAAAGTTGTGACGTCAGTTCGCATTGGGTTAACCCACTCCTTAACTCGTTGATGGCAACGATTTTCTCCACCCTCGAGAAGAGGAGATTCTGAGAAATGGGAGTGGGACACTTTCTTAAGGAGACTTGGGAGTGGGGCGAAGTGTACTAAGGGAAAAATAATGAGGTGCACTTGTGGGCTGTAATTTTAATGTCAAGGCTGCTGGCAGGCCAAGATCTAATTTTGAATACATTTGCATTACTGTATCTTGCTGGCGTGTGACTTTTTTTGCTCAAGTTGACAGAAGATTAATAACTGAGAACAGAGCAATGGGCAACGACATTAATTTAAATAGATCACACTGATATACCTTGACCTCAGAATAAAATGTAGTTGGACTGTTGAGTTTCGCTTGCTTTTGTGCTGTTAAATGTAGATGCATTTTATTATGTCACTCCAGAGTCCACATGGCAAATTGATGTTACAAACAAGTTAGAACAAACGTCTTATTCATCTTGCAAGCATGAGTTTTTTGACTTGAGTTTGGATGAAGAAAGTTTTATAACCCCGTGTAAATGAGTTTTTTATGTTAAACTATTTTTGGTGCTGAAGCTGAATTCGCGTAGTCAATATCAACCTGCATTAATCTCTATGGGAAAATTCTGTAGTTTTATAGACATTGATTTGAGCATGATTGATTAAGTATAGCATGACCAATCTATATTCTCATGAGATGTAATAGCTGTTTTATATACTCGTAAATGTCCATTGAGGTCGTGGAAGCACATTGGGTAGGGTGCTTTGCTACCGAACGGGGAACCCGGATTTAAGTCCGGTGATGCCTCTGTAGACCTTCAGCTCTCACTCATCAAACCGTTCTTAGAATTGAATACTGTGGTCCCTTATTACAACTATGAACTTCTAAATGAAGTTAACTCAACAGCTAAAAGGTACCCTATTTAATATGTTTCTAAAAAACTGGACATCATGTCTAATTGAGATAACGCAGAGATTTGATTGAAAAAGTATGAACGTATGTACTCGATGTACCACCCTAGACCAATATTTATCGATATTATCGCGGACCCGTAGAGTTCTGAGATAATTTTTAGGGTTTCCGAGAGAAAGAATAACGAATAACCGCTGGAAATAAATAATCATTAACAGTGGAAAGAAATAATAAACTTTCTCTCTAAGAAATAAATTTGAATGCTTTGTAACGTCTGCATGTAGTACGAATTCTCCGTCGAATGCAAGACTCAATATAGTAATCTTTGTCCTAAACAAAAATGTTTAACCATACTCATAAAAAAAATACATAAAACAATTTCGAAATAAGTTATGATCGTAATTTGATGTCATTCGTCGTAGAAATCCATGACTCGACTTTTAAATGACTCTAAAAACTAGTCATATGAACCAGGTATATGTATTGAAGCATCGATGTACGGCTATTGAGACATCAAAGAATTATTTTTCCGATTACTTTGTAGGAAAAATTTTGTGCATTCAGTTATTCTTTTTCACAATAAATTCTGGCTTGCATTTAAAGTGTACGCATAGAAACTTAATTGTGACATGTTAGGTATTTCAACTTTTCCTTCCTCTTCTCACTGAAACGTCGGTTAACACTTATATCATTACATATGTAGGTTTTAAATTTGTATTATTTACTAGCGATCGGCGTAAATGAGTGAAAAGGTTTACTATAACGGAAGATTGAATGAAGCAACAATTTAAAAATAGGGTTTAGAGAGAGAGGAAGCGAACATAGGGTTTTCTGAAGACCTGTTTTTCTTTTTTATAACTTGAAATTTTAACCTTGAATTTAGTGTATCGAAATATTCCTTATTTGGCTCATCATGATCTTGGAAATATATAATTGAGGTGGCTTTTCGAGTATTGCATCCTCCTTTCCTGTCTTTTTTTGCTGCGAGGGATCCAAAAAAGACAGGAAAGGTGGATGGAATGGGGTACTCAAAGGCAATGGGTTGCTAAAGGTTGATATAGAGGGCAGAATGTTGGGGAAGCGGGAATGTAGGGGTAGGAAGAGAATAGGGATTTTGGACAGAATTATAGGGGGTAGGAAGTATGCAGATTTGAAGAGGGATTATAGTTAGATGTAATGCGGCCAACCTAAGTTAATGCTCATCAAAAACCTACCTTTTCCGGTAGATTACCCATCATCATGCCTATATATAATTGTGACGCGAAACTCCTAAGATGCTTTTACATACATTGTGAAGAAAATAGAATTTCGGGTATGTCTACTCCAATTATCCATGTGGAAACGAAACTCGCGGACTCCGAAGTTATATACTCTCAAAGTATATCCCCACCCAGCTGCTTATTTCATTTGCACCCTGCTTTATAGTAAACTCATTCCACAAGGTACATACTCCTTCTTTCAGTGCCAAATCATAGATGGTGAAGTTGAAAATTTCCACCTTCCTTTTGTAATATAAGATGGATGTATTGCAGCGGGGTACTTGCAGAACCTTCTGAAAATCACAGAAAATCACCGTTTTTTTAGCTTTCCCTTTTTCTCCTTGCATTTGGACTTTAATCATATCTTTTTTAGGCTATGGTTTTCATATTTTTGGTTGAATTTATCCCTGCATTTGAGGTCTACTGTTTATTATGCTGCACATACATTGCACACATCGTTTTAGAACGGTTAAAAGATATGTTGTAATGTTAATTAATAATTTATCGATATCGATGAATCGCTGCGACTCTTGACATGCTTTTGTTTTATTTGTTTCAATTCTTATAATCATCATACACTTCCGGAACATTGCTTTTTCCATTCACATACTCCCTCGATGAATTTTCAAGGGGATAATGGGATGAGGCACGGTCAATTGTGGCAATGTGCTCATGAACGAAATTGTCTATTTCAGAGTATTTCGAATATTTTATAAGAGTTTTAATCCTTTCCACGCATATCCTGGATTACTTAGGTCGATTCTTTCTTCTTTCGCTGCACGGTATCTAAACGCTTCCACAAACTGAATGATCCCTAAACAATTTAAAAAAATTAAAAATTATTTTATTTAACGTTCTGTTATTTATTATATTCATATGAATTAAAAATAATGTGAATTTATTACATTCGCTACCTTTAGTATTATTTATTTTAATTAATAATATATTTAACACACTATTTAGTTAGTACATTGTAATTTTGAATAGTATTATTTTTAAATTATTCTTTCAAATAAACTTTCACATTAAAACTGTGTAGAATTATTTTAACCAGAGACTTTTTTGGCTCACTTTTTCGTATTTGAGGTGAAGATAGGTGATAATTGGTTGAATTGGATTTTTTGAGTCAACCGCTGAATTCTGGCATTTTTGTATTAGATTATTTTGGAGCGTCTAATACCTAATGCTGTTCCAAGAAATCCCATTTTGTTTTGTTTTGTGTGATATTCTATATTCCAGAACTCTTGGAAAATCATTAGGCGTTCATGGCATGTGATTTTTGGATCACATAGAAAACGGCATTTAGTACAGCCAGGCCCCTTGATCATTTTTTGTGATCAATCATCTTTCGATTTACCCGATGTTCAGTTGTTATGTGCTTCTTTTGAAGTATACGCTCGTCAATTCTCTGGATTTATCTTTCTTGTTTTATTTAAATTCACCTCAACAGATCCTGTCAAATTAATATATTAATTAATAAGAATTTCTTTTAATAAGTAGACGTGCAAATCATCTTTTAATTTTAAAATATGGAAATCATTGCTCTGCGTACTGTTATTTGAGAAACTGATTTCCAGAGATACCGTAGATAGTTGTGACTCAGAATTTAAAATTATAATATAATAAATCCAAGAGAGATTGTGCACAATTAAAAATATAAATATGCTAAGTTCCATGTTACACCTCTATTTAGGTATTATATATTTGTTGACCAGTCATATTTCGGACATGCGTACCAAAATTTGTATTTTTGTTCTCTATCACTTGGACGCTAGAAATTTTGTGTAAAGCATTACATCACCTATCGCCTATCCCGTAGGTTACGGGATAGACGCCGTGCCTTTGAAGGGTTTTCCGCCGAATGTCATAAAAGCAGACTAAACCCATGTAAACCTAAAAAACGTGCGGAAAATTGTGTAATCACCATGAAATCATGATTTGAATGTGACACAACATTATCGATCACAAGTTTTTTTGGTTCTCTGGTAGACTTCACCACACTATTTACAGCTAGAATAATTTTCTTTATTCTTGTTACTTTTCTTGAGTTTACAGGGTTTAGACCTTGCACTTGAGCTATTATTGTCGCTATCGAAAGTAAATTAGCCTAACATAAAAGTAAAGTTAAAGCATTCGTAATTTTTTCTATAATTACTGATTAAAATATAAGCAAAACAAAAATGCAACTTGTGCACCGGATTCCATGGAGGCGCCTCTCCCATTCCAAACGGGTGAATCGCCGCACCACGTGACTTTTTGGTCCACACGGCCAAGTGGGAGAAACTCTACTGAAAACATTTCTAGCAGAACTTATTTTTGCTACAAACAGTCATGACATTGCAGTTTTAAAATAAGAATTTAGTGTAGGACGGGAAAATTATGATGGTAACATTTCAGGCTTTAGTTTCCGTTTTATAAATTGTGTAGAAACAGACCAACTAAAACAAAACAACTTCACCTATTCTCTGGCGTACAATGCGCTTCTATCTTACGCAATAACCTTAATTCTGTGGGAAATTACCAAAACTATATGGGGGGGGAA
>WURS02429583.1:0-15957 GCA_011762765.2 Rhinocypha anisoptera | reverse complement strand
ATTATGTTCGATTGCTTGCTGTTCATTCATTATTGAAATTTACACATCATGTTCAAAATTAGTTGCCGTTTGTTAACATTCCTTAATAAAAATATGTTTGGTAACTGCCTTCAATGATTAATTATTTGCTTTTATGAAATGTGAGAACTAAAAGAACCCATATTTTAAGTTATTGTAGTCTGCGCGACAGCGTGGACTATTGAAACTTTTTTTTCTTGTGTGTGTTTTCTTCTAAATAAGGGCGCGTCTTATATGCCATCAAATATGGTATATAATTATGAATGCATAATGTACTTTGTAATATCTTCTCATGTAACATCAAGTTCCTTAATATAATAATACTTAGGAGTTGATGCAATAAACTTATATTTGACTATCTGAAGAAAAAAGAATCATATAGCTGACCGGATTAGCTTGGGGGTAGCACGCTTGCAGTCTAACCCAAAGGTCGCAGGTTCGAGTCCTGTCCAGGGCATGGGCATTGTGTTTATCCAATAGGTTTTTTCTATGATTTGAAGAATACCGAAATGACCATAGTCATCAAATCACCCTATAAACAAAAATACTACTACTACGAATCAAATAAGAAAAGTATGGTCACAAAAAAAAAACACAAAGAGGGCCGTACTGCTAATGAGGACCAGTATAAAAACATTATACATTGTATGGGCCAACAACATTTCTCTGTGTAACTTGTAAAATAAAGTAGCAAGTTTTTCCCTGGAAAATTTCTTGTGTTTTTAAATTTATTTATATTTATTGTTTCTCTACACATGGTGGACAAATTATATAGAATTGGTCCCAATAACTTTGGCTCCAGGCTTGCTGCCTTTGTTCAATTGTGGTGGATCTGAAGATTAGAGAGAGAACATTTGGTGGTTATGGTAATGCAAAATTATTTCGTTTTCTGGTATATGCTGCGATGAGTGACAAAGAAAAGTATATACATACATGGAAGTGGTAAGAGTTCTTGAAATATTGGAGGGAACGGTGGAGTTGGAGCCTTGAAAGCAATGATGGAGATGGCCTAATAGCAGTGTTAAAATTGTTTGGGGAAGGGGGTTCCAGCCCCAAAGGATGGTGTCATGTGCAGTGAACGAGCATGCTCAACCATAGCACTGAATTAATAATACGTCAATACCACCCATATCTTCCAAGGTTTTTGAGAGGAAATGAGGTGATCTTAGAAATTAGTGCAAATGGCTAGAGCATGATGAGTTTATTTCTCATCTTAAGTTATTTACATGAGCATCCCATGCCACATTTGACTATAAATAGATGCCAAGAAGCTTCTTCTTTTAGTATATGTACCAAAATATATATGTTAGTCATCTTCTCTTATTTACCCCTTTTGTGGAAAATTTTTCTTGGCATGACCACCTCCTTCGTTACCCTCTCTGAATGTTATATATAGCCACACCATTCTCAGACAGCTTCAAATTGTCACATAGTAGGGTAATAGTCACATAATAGGGTCTTCCTTTCCAGTGTCATTTGGCAATGTGCATGAACCTCAGGCATGGTTGATGACTGCATTTCCTCCGCAGAGTTTTGGCTAACTTTGAGTGGCTCGAATGAAAAGTAGTTGGCTTCTTATTCAATTACAGGTTGTTTTCCTTACATGCACCAGGCAGTTACCAGTGTTAGTGCTGAACAGCCATGATCAGTTAATTCATGCATGGAAGTTCCTGAGATCAAATTGTTGATGTCATCTGCATAAAGATTGGTTCAATCCCATTTATTTTTGGTAATTTAGGTAGATCGTTAATGTAAGTCAGCGAGACCACAGGAACCAGAATTGTGGCACTCCAATTGATGGGGAAACACCTTTGTTATATATCCGTCACTCTTTGCTGTTCCTGTGACATTATTTAAACAATCTTTCAAATATCATTGAATCAAGACGTTAGATGTCCCTCTTATTCTAAAAAAACTTGTTATGTAGTTAGAATACAGTGATTTACAGAATTAAAGAACTTTTCCAGGTCTAAAAATATGCCAATTATTTCTCACTGCTTTAGCCATACCCTGGACTAGATGTGGGACCTGTTAAGAAAAGTTGTTTCTTTGATAGACCCTACTGTGGAATACCACCATGAAAAATATATTTCAAGTTAAAGGGGTAGGTCTATAAGACTATTTACAACATATTTGTGTAATGTTACTGCACCTTAAGGATGAACCAGGATTATCTTTTGGTGGCTAATTCTGAATAGCAATGATTATGGTAAGAACTTATAATGAATACTCTTACATTCTATATGAAATACAAGTTTTAAAGCAAAAACAATAACTGAACATATAATAAGGTAAGGATATTTTTATTAGAAATAAACATTTGGCAATTGTTGAAAGCCAAAGATGAAGACAATAATATTCCTTGGTGATTCAAAGCAAGAATGTCTTACATTGATAAGTAATAAATTGTTTATATATGGAATAGTATAATCATAGTTGCTTTGAATTATTTTCTGGGAATTTAAAATTTTGATATTTGTTTTTGAATTTTGATTCATTTTATGAATTCAGATGATGGCGATTATCGTTCGAAACCGGTCGTGTCTAAACTTTTGTTCTGTGAAAATATATAAATATTACAACCTCCATTTGTTTCATTATTAGAGGACTTTGCTTTGGCCAAGTCTATAAATGAGAATAAAAGCAGAGAACCAACCGAAATAAATTTAATGTAATCATTAATAATAACTACTTTTATTCGTTCGGAAGATCAAAGTTGATATAGCTGACCGAAAATATCCTTTATTAAAACTTTTTCCAAGGATGCATTAAGAATATGACGTCGTGTGGTTCGTTGGTTAAGACGTCGGATGAAAGTAAATTTCCTATTGCCACTATTCCTTAATTTTAATAAAAAACAATAATTGTCGTTTTCATGAAAACCTGACCCACTAACCCACTGTTTTTTAACGCATTCTTCATTTCGCATTTCTTTTGTTGACCTTCAATCAAGATGAAAATGTCTGAGAAAATAAATAAGTGGGGATCGTTCAAGAAGGAGACCGATGGAGTGGGATGGGTGTTCGACAACTTCCATGGTCTTACGTTTAGATAGAGAAAGAATAGGAAGGGGGAATAAGGCAAGAGGGGAGGAGTTGCAAAAAAGTGACGTTAAGTTTTCCTGTCTTTCATTAGTTTGTTGATCGTTGTGAAAATCGTGGCAAAAGTGACCTTTGTTGTAGATGTCGAAGTGATAAGTTTCTAAACTCTCTTTTTCGTTGTACTAGACATATTAGAAATTCATTGTTTGGAAAATACTGCACGGAGTAGTCGAAGATTATCAACATAAAATTGAGGTTAGTTATTATGTTTTATTTTTTTACGAATCAGCTTTAATTATAGTCTGGTGTTCCCATACTATTTGTTATGAAAGTGATATCTGTTCCGAAGTGAATTCTATGAAATCTCCTGAACGTAATTTCTTTCCCGTTCAGAGCAATGGAAATTGAAGATGATACTAATGAATTTAATTTTTGCAGAAAAAAGAAGTAAAGTTATTGTACATTCAGAATTACTGCTTAATGAAATAAATTTTGCTCTGTGCTATTTTACCTTTACTGAAAAGTTTCCCATACAACTTGTTCTTGACTGGCGTAAGTAAGATATCAAGGTTATTCAACACTCAAGGAAGTCATTGTAATCGTCCATAAACTTTCTTATCACTTTAATAGCCCCGTTTAAGTTACCTTTATCGGACTCTCGAACTGTAATAATAAGTTGCAATAAGGAATTTAGATCATTGCGATTCTTCACATCAATGAGACACCAGTGACTTTAACTTTATCAGTAGTATGGCATTAAAATAAAATGTGCTTTTACAAAATTTATGTTTCAAATTGTTACACTACTTTTTTGGGTCATAACCATTAGGCTGTGCTCCGAACTCTGTGTGTGTATCCCTTTGGCATGTCATTCTCTTTGTGTCTCTGGCAGTTTCTTTGTTTCATGTCGTGTCCCTCCAAAGAGTTGACACTTTTCTGAATAACTTTTATTCTTCTTTGCTAAGTATGTTTTCTTTACTTTCAAATGATAAGTTTCAGAATTTAATGCATTTTTTTCTAAATTTCATTAAATTTTTTTATAACTTCCAAGCTGGGCCATTCCTCAAATCATAACCGTTAAAATATTCACAACAAGAAAGCCATTACCTTCTTGTCACAGAATGTAGGACAGAATAGTGAATTAACAATGCTGCCGCCTATGTACTAAACAACTTTTTAATTGTAATTACAGTAATAAATTATCTATAGATTATATACAACAGATTATTTAAATAATGTTGGATATAATCTATGGATAATTCATAAAATCTGCTCTATTAAAACTACACAAGGTTTAAAAAATGCAATTACTTATCTATCTTGTGAAATAGTTTGCCTGACGTTTTTTCGGTAGGAAAAGATATCTTGTAGTTAGTCATCACTCTCTATGTATCGGTTTTCCTTGTCTTTGTAGCCCATGACTTCTTTCCCACTTCTTTTGATCATTCCGCATCAAGGAGAAAAAGGAACTGGCAAATCTACCTTTCATTACCACTTGCCAGCACCACTGGCATGATCTCCTTTCTTTCTGTTGCCTATTCACAAAATTTCCTTCACCAAAGTCGGAATTCCTCTCAGAAATACATAGACTTAAAATCCACTAAATTAGGTGATAAAGGTATGTTGAGTCAATATTGGACCCAGCCTCTTGTGTCTGTACTACATCATTCATGGTAGTTTTCATCTTCAGCTTAAGTATCCCTTGCAAAACCTTATTTTTCACTGGGTTTGTTCCTTTTATATGCCTTTACTATGCAATGTTAGGAATTCCATGGGAAATGAGCCATGAGGATTTTCTTAAAGCACCAATATATTTTATTATGCCATTGTTTTGGTAGAAGGCTGAAACCTTGAACAATACAAGTGCAGTACAGTTGTCAATATTGTTATAAGAGCAATCATGATGAACCCCATGGGACAAATAAACAAGACACTAGTCTTTTTTACTATCTAGCCATCTACTATTTCTAAAATCCAGTCATTTTGCAATGATGCAATGTATCCAAATATCCCCACAAGCCTTTTTTGAACTTTTAAGACTGTGTTGGTACCTTTTCCAGAACATTTTGTTTTAGGCTGCAAATTTATTAGTATTGTAATTTTCTCAACAATTTTATCTGTTAACAGTCGCCCAATGGTTCCTTAGCCATGAATTCACAGTACAAAATAAAAATCCATATTTATGATTGCCTCTATTTATTGATTCTTTGATTGCTCCAATGGCCGCTTTCTGAAATTATATTTAGCTAAAAGCGTCCCTCTTTTGAGTGTCTAGTTGTTGCTATCTAGTTGTTCTATCAGTTGGTGGTAGTTTTACATTTCTCAGGAAAATGTTGCACCTTACTAGTACATTAATAATTCAGTTCTCTTAAGCTGTTGACAAGGGACACAAATTATGAAAGATATCAATGTTTGCATTGCTCTGCATTAGTTTGAATGACACTCATTAATTCAGCATGTTTTCCTTAAGATGCATAGATTAAGTTATACAGGATGCCTCTAATACCACAGCAACCAACCGTAGACAGTAGCAGTTGACAGTTAAACAGGTGATTTACATGGCCAAAGTTGTTTCTAAAGTCAAAGAACCCATGCTTTCTGTTCTGTTATCCCGATCTAAAAGTATTTGATTGACCCTATGATAAATGCATCTTGTGATCAACCTGTACCTTCTGAATCTATTTGGAAAGGCAAAGAGTATTTTGTTGGAGTCGAGGAAAGAAATCAAACAGTTTTGGAAAACCTTTTTAATGATTTTTCTATGTGATTTAGCAAATAGATTGGTTGTTAGGAATTCATATTATATTTATCACATTTCCCTGAACAGTTTAGGCAGTCTTAAGGGGATAAGGGAAAACTCCAGTCTTAAAGATTCATTAATGAGGAATAGCAGTGGGTCCTTAATACTTTGAATTAAGTTTTAAGACTGTGAATGAGATACCATCTAAACCGAAGCTCATTTTGTTTGAGAGTTATTGACAATATTAGTCACTTATATTTCTGAAAAAGGGTATAGGTATATTGAATTGCAAATGTATCTGTGTTGGCCGGATTTACTAATTTTTAGTTATTCAAGTAGAAGTCATTCAAATTAAAAAGCATTTTGAAATGGTGTGATATAATAGTACCAGTGCCTTATGGAAGTCTCACACATGAGGATCCTTTTATAGATTCTTAGAAGGTTTGGATTCTTTCATTATTTTCCATATTTTGATTTTTTATCAGCATTGACAATTCTGCTATTATTTTGTCTTTTTTTGCAGACTAGAATCTGACAATCTTTTTTGTGATATTGAATATTTAATGTGATAAGCTGGTACTGATTTGTTATTGCAGTGAACTGTGTCTTTCATTTTCCTTGATAGAGTCTCATCTGTAACCACTGGGTTTTTACGGTTGATAAGTGGCGTTATGTTGCTTTATTATTGAAGGACAAGAGGAAAATAGATACCCCAATAGTAATGATGAGTGGAATAGAAGTAATTGAAACTATTATCAATGGATCCTAAGGTATAAACGCAGACCAGTCATGACTATGCAACATATTACTTAAGGCTATCGTTTGTCCACTGTCAAATGTCTTTTATAGTACTTTTTATAGGCTTGGTTTGAAATAACAGCAGTTGATGAAAGGGGTAGATTGTAATCTGATATTTTTGAGGTAACCCTCTGTTTTAACATGTTGTAGATCACTATTTGTCAGAATGTTATTTAAAAGTTTTTCAGTTGATAGTCAGTCTGGTAGTTTGTATGCTAGTGGCACTAATAATATGGATTATTAACTGATCAAAAAAATGTTTGGCTTTGTTGTCTTCTGAGAAGTTATAATTAGATTTTGCTCCAGTATAGAGTTTGGAACTATTTCTAACAGGTTGGAAAACATGTGAAGGAAACACTAATAAGTACTCAACTGCATATAAGCCATCAAAAATTCTTATATCATTTACATTCAATATCCTCATGCTTTAGACTATTATTCTAATGCTTGGTGTAAGAGTTATGTTAAAGAGTAGGTCACAAACTACTTCTTCACTTCATTTAATACTATTTATTTCTGAACTAACAAAAATTGAATTTTGATTGACCAAATTAAATATGGTATCAATGCCAAAATATGCCTTTAAGACAAATTCGTATTGAGCACAAGGATTCAGTTGGCAATTAAATAGCAGTCTTTAGATTTACATATTATTTCACAGAATCGAAACATTTAATTAGAAATGATATTGCCCAGTTTTCAGGTAAATAAAGTTTATATTTGAGTAAATTTACGAAATAGCAGTTGAAGATCAAGATGAATCCATTTAACTTCATAGAATAATTATGTTTTAGATGCTTGTGTAGTTGTCTTAAAACACTTCTGAATGTATTATTCCCTTACAGCCTTACATCATCTTTTTTGTCAACATTACTTCATCTAATCCTTAAATAAGTGATAAATAGGCTCTACAAAAAGTACAACCAATCTGATTAAAATCTCGGGAAGTAGGAGAACTAATTTCTGTAAGACACTCTTGCCTAACACAATGAAATATGCAGATGTAAGGATGTCATCCGTTGTGGGAATTGAGTGGCGACCTGAGTTAGTCAAACCATAGACTTGATACTAGTGGTTATGACGATTCATTCTTAATTTTACACACTGACTCATATAGTCAAAGTCCACTAAAGACATCTTCCAAAATAGTTACCATATTTGGCTGTGCATTGGACGTACGTTGCTCATTGTGCACCGGTAATCAAAGTTATAAATCAATTGGAAGTTCGGTCATTATAAAGTTTCTCCTTTATATATGATATATATGTGTATGTGTATATATATATATATATATTTATATATATTCATACAGAAAAACACCCCATATGGCGAAAATACACATTCAAATAATAGGAAAGGTAACACATAAAAGGACGAACACAAAGTGTAGTAGAAATATTTGTAGGAAACTGACAGATTCATATGAGAAAAAGTTTTGTTCTCAGCCGGGACTCGAACACCGGACTTCCCCAATCTCCAGTTAAGCCAGTCCCGTGGGACTTCAAATCGTAGTTCATAGATACCTGCGCGTGATTGGTTATGACTACCCCCCCACCACGCTCCACAATATTGCTAACTTGGCTTCATCTCCTTGATTTTTCCGGGTGGACTTGATTTCCGTTGCCTACTTCATAACGGCAGATTCAAAATTTCCCAGTATTTCATCTGAAATCACAGATATACTTCCAGTAAAATGCATCAGCGATCATAGATGACGCTACTAATCTCTCCGAGTACCGTTTCGAGGCTGGGGTTGAGAGTCTTGCTGGGTGAAAAAGGGGACATTGCCGTCGGCGAAATGGAATCCGGAAAACGGTCGGCCTCCCTCCTTAACTCGCTGCATGCGGGACTCGCCTTTACACGTTGAGGTGAATTTATTCGTCCGGCGTATATTAAATAAAGGCAACACTGGACTATAGTGTGCCTTTCCTCAGTCTTCAAACGCGGAGTAAGGGTGGGTTGTTGATCGTTGTTCAGCCGTTCCTAAAAAGCGCAACAGGTGAACTTGCGATGACCTTTTTCAAAGGATTGGAATTTTTAAAAATTTTTCAAATGATAGTATTCATATTGGCCCCAACCGGCCAACTCGTAGCCAGTTATTCAGATTCCTTGAAGTGATTTCAAGGCATTTTCCGTCTTGAGAGGTCGTGTGAAAAAGATTTTTAGAAACAGTAAAACATATTCTGCTTCAGCCGAGAGGAAGTTTCCAACTTTCACATTCCGTTGTAGTGGGAGATGAAGATTGACAGTTTTAAAACAACATCCTGCAGATGCTGACCTTCCCAACCTTGGCCGTCGACTGCCAAGAAGAAAATTGGGTAGTGGTCAACGCACGGGGTCGTTGGATTCAGCAGACTACCGTGTACCCTCTATCTTTTTTTTATTTCTGAGCTAGCTAGCGAAAGATCCATGGTTTGACTCACGTCTAAGGACATTTCTCTTTTTGGAACCTGCGTTTTCCTTCTTCCATATCCCCATACCTATATTCTGCCAACCCTTTCTTTTTCATATATGATTGTGTATATATATGTATGCCTGCCGAAACGTACGACCCAATACTGTGAGTGTCCTTTTTGTGTGTCTTTCTATGTATTATCTTCTATGTTTGTGTATGTGCCAAGTATATATATATATATATATACTATAAATAATAACACAAATAGGAAATAAAAGGCAACACATAAAAGGACGAGCACAAAATGTGGCAGAAAATATTTTATGGGAACTGATAAATTTATATGAGAAAAAGTTTTGTCCTCATCCGGGACTCGAACAACCCGCTAAGAGGTTGCGTATAGAGTAGTTGCTGAATGGTATGAATGTGTATATATATAATTCTCTCTCCTTCGTCGCTGAAGACGGCAGACACTCCTGCCGAAACGTAAGATATAATCTTGTAAATGTCCTATTTGTTTGTCTCTTCTCCTTTTTCTTTCTATGAATTTATGTCTGTGAAAGTTTATATATATATATAATGTTCAGGAAAGTTTGCACAATAATGCTGATTCACTATACAACAAACAGGAATTTAAAATAGCAACACAAAAAAGGAGAACACACAGTATATTTCGGGGGTCACCGCCACCGTTCTCAACTGAGAGAGTTAACTGAGAACTCCACTTCTCCTATTTTAAGTTCCTGTTTGTTGTGTATGTGTGTATTTATATATATCGCCGAAATTTGTTAGCTGATCGACTGAGGGGAACACCCACTCAAACGTCTTATTATCATCTCGACTGATCAGACGTCTCTGCGCGCTCGAAATAACCAGAGAGACTTATTTCTGGAATCGCATTCCTCCTGCAGCCGTACGTCTCTCAATATCTCACAGTGATCGGCTCTTGGATTGCGACACTCCAGAGAGCGCGCGCGCCTCCGCGACCAGGGAGGGGGCTATCCGCGACGAGATGCTCAAGCGAGTGCTTGCGTTACACACCGTGACGTCCAACGTCTCGTTCCCTTCCTCCCCTCCCCTCCCCTCCCCTCTCCACGGCCGAGACAGTGGGCGTGCGAGGGGTGGGAGGAAGGAGGAGGTTCGCTTCGCGCGGCGGTCACCCTCTCGTTCATTTTTCCGCGTTGCGGGCGTCGCTCTGACCGTAAATCGGCCGCCCTCCCCAACCGGCCGGCCCTCAAGATCTCCGCGGCCGCCCACGCGCTGCTCATTACCCACTTGCGGCAAGCGATTGGTTGCCACTCGACCCCAAGATATTTGTTCTCCGTCATCTACGTCTACGAAATACCCTGCAAGCCGCCTCAAGGGCGTGTGGCAGGGGCTGAGTGAGCCATCACCAGGCATGCATTCCCACATGCATATATTATATATGATACACACGCAGAGAAACTACTTGGATGTAAATATTTCAATGACAAAAGAAAATACATGTCATGCGGAAACAAAATCAATTATTTATATTTTAAAAACATGCAAGATAATATACATACGTATAATACACTAGCTAGCCTAACTATTATCTCAGAGCTTTCGGTCATATTTATTTTGGTCTCTAATTGTGCGTGGAAAAAAAATGACATTTTATATCTTTCTTTTCGACAGTCTATCTACGAAATACCATGAACACCTTCGCCAGGAGACGGGATCAATCCGCATCAGGCCCGCATTTTTGCATTTATATTTATTTACTGCACCTTCATAAAATTCTAAGCGTAATGGGACTATGATTGCGATTTTTGGCGATTCCAGTGTGTCTGCTTGTGTAGTTTTTACTTGGCTAGAAATTATTGTCCCTCCTAATCCCTTGATGGTAAAGAAATTTTGTATTCATTCGGGGACACTGTTAGGAATTGTAATAAAATTTCAGATGCATGAAAGATACCTACGAACTACGCCAACCGCCCAAATTGTCCCCCTAGCAAGGGAAATTCGCATCCAGAGGTGCCACTTGAACTTGAACCTGGGTCTCCCATTCAGTAGCCGAGCGCTCTACCTTCGTCGAGGCCAGCATGGCCTCGACACAATCCGCTGGGAATCAACTAGGGAAAGGAAAACCTGATATTAATCCAATGACGTAGTAGTAAAGTTTAAGTTGGATTGTTATCTAAAGCCCTGTCTACACGATGCTAGTATTTGATGCAGGTCGATGCCGGAACGGACGCTAGTTCAAAAGTTCGTCGCGTAAACACAGAAAACCTGCGCAAGCGCTTCCACACTTGCACGAAAATCAGCCCGTTCTAACTTCGTGAAAGCGTTCTCGTAATTTTCAGGATTCTCATTGAGTAGACTTGCGCGAGTAAATGCATAGTGTAAAACAGGGCTTAAAAGTGTTTTGAGGATGTATGAGCGAAACTCGGACATTCCCTGCTTCAATTGGTTGACGACCAAATTATTTTCCCTGGAAGTGGCGATTTGAAAGAATGAAACTGCCTCCTTGTGCGCTTGGGTTTGTTTCATTGAAAGCGTGTCGCCAAGCGGTTTACCCCTAAAGTTACACTTGGCAAAATGGTTGAGATTTCGAGGAATCTTGGTTTCGTCGTTAGAATTTTCAACGTCTCGCACTTAGGATAGTGATCGTCGGTTGCGCGTAAAATTTACCGAGGAGTTATTTATTTTTTATTTATTTATCCAAAACAGCGATAAACGCCTGTTCATTGGGTGTATAGCAGTTTAATAAATAAATAACAGAAACAACACAAGACTCACATTAAATAAAATAAAACAGGAGAAGCAACCATAGCGAGATCATACGATATACTACACTGTCCAAAAAAGAAGGTGAATTACTTATTTAAAATTATCGTGGCGTAAGTGCACTATGAATTCCTTCCAACCGGCCAAACTGTTAACAAAGAATATTATTTAAATGTTTTGCGTCGCTTGCGTGATGCTATTCGCCACAAAAGGCCGGAATCATGGACAAACAACTCTTGGTTTTTGCATCATGATAATGCACCGGCTCACTCAGCACTGATAATTCGAGACCATTTCGCCAAAAATGGGACTCATATCGTTCCGCAACCACCGTGTACGCCTGATTTAGCACCGAGTGACTTCTGGCTATTCCCTAAACTCAAAAGACCACTCCGTGGACACTGTTTCAACTCCATCGAGGAAAAAGAAGCCGAATCGACGAAAGCATTGGAGACCATACAGGAAAAGGACTTTTCGGACTATTTCTACAACGAAAACGTCGGCATAAGTGCATTGTATCGGGTGGGGATTACTTGGAAGGCGACGAAATTTATTCGGAAGAATAAATAATTTTTTTATATTTTTTAAAACAAATTCACCTTATTTTTTGGACACAGTAGTGCATAGAAAGGGAAAGATATAAATATGGAAAGGGGAAAGGAAAATCGGGAAAACTACTTGAAACTATTAACGGGTAGTCTATTTATGATGGATATGAAGGAAGGGTAGGATGAGGCAATGTCTATTTCCGAGGAGAGAGAGGCACGAGAGGGAATTGAATGCTTGTGAGAGAGACGGTGTAGGTGAGGGCTCTCTGGATCATGGAGATACGACAGGTGGGCAGATGAAATATAGCCAGAGTACGGGTTTTGCGAGAGGGTACTCGTAGAAAAAAGTTGTTTACTTCGTCGAATTCCACGATCAACAATGTGAGTTTCAGTATTTTGTCTATTTCCACAAATGAATGTAACAGGACACGAACGTTTTCGACGATAATCCCCGTCGTCAGAACCATTAGAACGGACGGTGATGATTGTCGTCGAGACCGGTCGTGTACTGTTGAATTTGTTTGTGGAAATATGTAAAGAATCGAAATCAAAATTGTTTTGTCGTTGGCGTGTGGTGCCCTCGTGAGAGGGAGGTGCTCTTCGACCCTGCCCACTTGCGTCCACAAGTTGCTCTCCACACTCGATTGGACTCCGTGACGAACCGTACACTTACCCCCGCCACAACGCTCCCTCCTCCTCAGCGACCCAACACCGATGTCCTCCGCAGTATTCGCATCCCATCTCAGACAGCAAATAGATATCTAAATCATATGTCTATCCATAGATGGTTACAGACCAATAGATATTTAATAATTATTCATCTAATAGATTCCTCCCAAAATATATCTATCAGATATATATGGGAGCCACATTATAGATATCTAGTAGATATCTATTGGAACCACTCTAAAGATATCTATCAGATATATTTGGGAGCCACTCTATATATATATATATATATATATATAACGTCATGAGTTGATTCAAGTGAGAGGATGATTGTCACACACAAAAGGACACAAAAAATATAGGCACAGAGATAAAAAGACTCTCTAGTTTTTTTAAATTTTCGGTGGCTGCTGAACCACCTTCCTCAGATAGGACATTAGACGAAACTGGGACTGGGAGTTGATGGGACATATATATATAAGGGGCAGGTGAGGGGAAGTGGTAAGGGAAATTTCTGGGAAGAGTAAGAGATTGGAAGATGAGGAGTGGGGGACGGGAAGATTACAAAGTTAAAAGTAAATATGCCTGGCCAGAGAAAAGAAATAAAAATTGGCATATATATATGTATATATATTTATATATACATAGTATGTATATATATATATATATATGGTATCTATATAAATATATATACTTCAGGAAAACTCAGACGAGCAGCAAACACGAACACACGCACACACTTATACACATACACACAGGAACAGGTAATAGAGAAATACTCACATAATGTTGTTTTCCCCTTCGTTGGTCTGAGAGAATAAGTATATATGTATATATACATATATATTAGACATATATAGTTATATTCAGCGCCACACAGCAAATATATATCTAAATTATGTCTATCCATAGATGATCTACCAATATATATATATAGTTATAGGTATCTTTTGGTAGATATCTATTAGATATACTGTTTGGGGACAATAATAATATATATCAGATATCTACCGTATATATCTATTCATCTGCGTATCAGTATCTATTAGATATCTATTTGTTGTCTGCGACTCTTCCTTCCTTTACGGCGATAATGACAAAAAGACGTATACCAACATGGAGACATCGGAAGAGACAGTCTCGGGCGTAACTTTGTGGAAGTCCTTCATAGTTGTAGAAAGAGAAACACGGCAATTCCCTCTTAAAACTTTATTTTTGTACACGACCATGGCCTCGTAGGGTTCCAATATCATCAGGCGACGCAATGAACGCATGGACGAAAATCAAGTTTTAAGTGAAAAATTGGCCTGTTTCTCTTTCTCCAACTAGTAGACATCGCCTTGCCGAGGAGGTTTAGTCTTGTAATGGTTTCATTTTGTACCGCTGGATGAATTTTTACCGTGAAAGAAGCTTTCTTGAGCTCCCACCAGGTTCAGGATGTTTTCAGACGATTGTTTTCGATGGCCTCCATCTTTCTCAGGGCTTCGAAAGATTTTTAAAACATTATTCTCCGGAGACACAGATAATCCTCCACCTAGTCTTATGTTTCACCAAAAAACTTACCTAGAATCCATGCAATGGTTCAAGGTGGTCTTCGACACTTCTCCGTTTCTTAGGAAACAAATCTTATGGGAAAGTTTTCTTGCGAAATATTAATTCGGAAAATCAGCGTGCTTGGTTTTAAGTTATTTATGACATTTTCAGACTATAGCGGACCGAAATTGATTTGAATTGGGACAAAGTAGGAGATAAATAATTGGCACAGGAAAGTGGGCTATGTTATAGTTTTCTGAGGTTTTAAAAATATTCATTACATATTATTTAATATTACATACATTATTTATCACAGTAAAATCATAGAAAAATTGTATAGAATGTGACAGAAAATTAATTCTGGTAGCGAAATTGAAATAGGTCAAAAACTTTTATCACTTTATACTGGATAATTAATCTTAAATTATCATATTAAATGATTCGGGAAACAAAATAGTATGGATAATGTAAGTAGCAATATTAAATGATTTACTTGAATAGTACATAATGTGTTACATCACGATAACTCTGAGATACAAAGTTTATTAATCTTTTAGATCCTCTGTCAAGCCACGAGCTTGTCGAGAGGTGCCTCAAAGTGGTTAACAGATATTTAACAGTTTTTTGAAAAGTTTTAAAACCACTGTTCTGTTATTGTCTAACAACCGGGACATAAAACTTTCTTTTATTTCTCATCCTACTCAGGTATCTAAATTCTATTGGTGATAAATTTGATGGGTTTGTTACGATGTACTTAAACAATTTTTCTCCATTACAATCATTTGGAATTGGTGCTTGGCTCTCGTCAAACTATTTGATGTCAACCTGGAGCTAATATTCTAAATCTCTTTATGTAGTAATAATTGGTATTTAACATTTACTAGTATATATAATTTACGGGAAATTACAGTTAATCCCTATTTAGTTCCATACGATTCAGTTTTCCCTCACCACTATTAACACAAATGACTCAGTGGCGTCGACTGCGTGCCCGTGTGAATTTGCCTCCTTGCTCATACTGTAAATTAAGAGTTGCAGCGTGCGATTCACTGCCCAGATAACCGCAACGAAATTTGCTTGCCAAAAAAACTAACACGCCCTGTTCAATTGGCTGAGACTCTTGAGTGTCTTGAGCTTTTAAATCCCGAGCACATTTTTTGATTAAGGATGGCCAGTCCTCCGCAACTCCCTTAAAGAGCCCAGATTTTCCGGCGAGAATCGGAAACGGCATTAAAGAATGCTCCCTTGTGGAAGACTTTTGAGATTTAACCACAGTAATCAACCCGAAGGTTGGTACGAGTGTGTTAAGTGTTAAGTGAGGGTAGAGCTCACCTAGTACTAAGCCCACGGCGTGTAGGAATTCACACATCAGGGTTAGAGGGGCCATTTCCTTTCCCTGTGCCGCCTGTGGTTTCCCACGAAGATGTGGTACCCGAAAAATCACTCAGCTTGGGTTTAGCTGGA
>WURS02429573.1:0-15958 GCA_011762765.2 Rhinocypha anisoptera | reverse complement strand
GGGGGGTGCAGGGGGAGGGGGGGGGGGATTAAGGGGGGGGGGGGATGGGAGGTGATGTAGGGAGGAGATGGCATCTTGCGCAGGAGAGAGAGAGAGAGAGCGAGGCTTTGATTTAGAATCCGCCGCGCTTTCCAATTGTACGCCCCACCCTTCCAAGCGACGCTCTCCATTATTTTCTCCGCAAAGAACTCACCCTTGTCACTCGCATTCCTGGACTTCAAAACTGACCGTTATTTATTTATTTATTTGTTTCCACGGCGTTCTCGTCTCACGGATTTCGAGAGGATGGAGAGTTGACGTTTGTGAGTGCGCTCGTATGCTCCGGGAACATTTTCTTCCATCGAGTAAGGAAAGGTTTTTTTTTCTCAAAACGCATAATGGCCACAAGCTCGACGAAGTCAGGTGCCGATCCATTGTCTTAGCCACGAACTTGAGAAAGTGAAGAAGGAGGGTTAAATGCGGTGGTTAATTGTGGTCAAACTACTTGCTCTGCGGGGGTCGTGCCTGAGCAATATGAGAATACACAACGCTGTTTGTCAAGAAAATGAAAACCGAGCGCGGGGGAAATTGAAGTGTCCTTGCATGTTCCCTATTGAGCACGTGATGAGAGCCGCTTTAATGTCGCACAGACAGACGACTACGATGCTCTCAATAAAAATTCCTTCGCGTGAGGTCACGGATTGTTGGTCGGGACTAAAATCATTTTAAACCGCGTTTCTCTCTGTCATTCGCGACATTTCAATGATAGCGTGCTTTAATCTAAGTTATTTGTAAAGATCTGTTTATTTGCAAATCGGTGATGTTAATAAAGCGTATAATTAATGACTTTTATTGAACTCTGGATTTCTAAATGTGACTTCCAAGCATTTAGTGCCCTACTACTTTTTAGACTTGGGATATAAAATATTTATTTGTACATGTGTTCTAAATATATTGCCTTCAAAAGGTTATTGTAGCGTGAAAAATTTCCAAAATATTCTTTGTACAAAAATTAAAAATGGAGAACATTAAAGAAACGGCTCAGGGCGTGGAGATCTGTACCACCTAAGAGCAGCAATAAGCTGTAACAGTAGGAAAAAATAATAATTTTGTAACTGTAACTCTAAAAAAATCTTATACATTAAAAATTAATATAAAAAGTACATTACATTACATTTTAATTTACAGGAAAATCTACAAAACTTATTATTCTTCCAAGTATATCTACATATGCCGGGTCAAGAAATTTTGATTCCAAACTCAATCCGATAACTGCATTCTTCATCTATATACCAAATTAATTGCTCAGAACCCGAGGAACAAAATATACGAGTGTAAAAATCAGATATGAACCTCATTCTGCGTAAATTTTCCATCATAAACCAAGCTCTCTATTTTCAAATACATTGATTCACATTTATACCAGCATCGACTTCTATTTCCTTTAGATACGTATAATAATATTTCCCATATCGTGATGTTAAAGGTAATGCAGGGTCAGCATAAACGATCCTTAAAATTCGCGTTATAACGAGCCTTTGCATTCGAGTAAAAGAATAAATAACGTTCAAAGTTTAAAGAATTATGTTGGGCATTGCCAAACACAAATACTTCTCTGCTGATTATTAATTTTTTCAGAGAGCAATTTCCGACATTTTATCCTGTGTGTTATGTAATGGAATGAGCGCGGAAGGTAACTTACTACTATACAATAAAATAATTTATCTCTTTTTTTATGGATTTTCTGCATTTTACAAAAAAATTAGATCATCATGTCTTCAAAAATGTTTTTGTTCCATTAGAAAACTGTATGTTTACGAAAAATAATCAGAAAAATAAATTTAAAATTTGTCAGATTGTCAAAACTACAATTTTGAAAGTAGTACTTCAAAAATTGAAATACGCACATTAAATATTATCACATAACAATAGCAACAAGATTAAATATATATTTGGAATTTTTTACAGCGTTGAAGTTAATCGCCATCCGGGAAAAGTTTAAACAGCATTAATCTCCACTTTAATTTACGCAGGAAAGATCTTCAACGCATTGAAGTTATAAGTATAGTAGATAGTAAAGCGTCTTATTTTAAATTAGACTTGGAGAAAATTACACATGCATAAAAGAACATAAGTCATTGAACATTCTCAAGGATAAAAAAAACCCGCGTGCGAATTGGGAATTTTTTTCATAAATCGATTGTGTGTTATGGGAAAGCAAGGTAGAGAATATATCCTTGCCATCAAACCAGTCACGCTGACCTCACAAAAAGGGATGTCGATGATTAAAAGGTGAAGTCTTTGGGACGGAAGAAAATTAAGAAAGGTATGAGAAAAAGGGAAGAGAAAGTCATAAAAAAGGGGGCACGAGGGTGGGGTTTTCAGAAATTCGATTTTGGTTCCAAAAACGATAGAAAAAAATGGAAGACCTGAAATTAAAAACAACGTCAAGAAAACGTGTGACATAATGGAAGGGTTACGTCAAAGACAGGAGCATATCGAAGGGCTTTTGGCGGCGGGGGTTCGACGTAGTAGATTAAAAGTTCACGGGAACAGTCTGTCATAAAGACAGAAGACGCGAGGAGGGGTAAAAAGAAGGAAAAAGGTAAAGGAGTGAGGAATTAAAATGGAGGAGGAAAGAGGCAGAAAATTCGCGGGATTAAAAGGTAAGATGAAGCACAGAAAAATTACTAGAAAACATTTTTAATTTAGTAGAAAAATGAGTTCAAGATTGAGTGAGGGAAGAAGGGCGCTCATTTCTAGGTTAAAACCCCCATCATTAGTGGTGTCAAAGGATTCATGATAAAACATACATAAATGGTAGTATCATTATTATCCCGCATTTGAAACCTAATTGCTTAACTTAATCGCAAATTTCAAAAAAGAAGAAGCGGCAATCTTTTGAAAAGGAATTAGTTTTCCTGGAATTATCGTAAATAATTTAAAACCATTTTGAAATATAACGGTAGTTAGTAATATAGATTATAAAAAATGTCCACGTCCATATTTATATACCACAATCTTATAAACGGAGTATCGTAGTGTATAAATTGATAATACCAAGTTTCGTAAACTAATTCGACTAAAGAATATTATGTTTTAGAAAAAGTGTAATGTAATCCATTTTCATGCTGTTATTCTCTCCTATTACCCGTGGAAAGAAGGAATACCTAAATATACCACTTTGAGCGTCTTTCTCCCTGACTTTGTTCATGTGGTTAAACAGCCCTATAGATGTAGGACCAATGGTAACTGATGAAATTTTACTTGTAGCTTTTAGTGGTTACAATTCCTTTAAACAGATTTTCTCCATCGTTGCGAGTTTTGTCCTCTAATGGCCTCCCATAGGGTCCTGAAAACCTTTTTGTGACGCCTGTAGTCTTCCAAAAAGAGGAGTAAGGAATGATCTATTTTTAATACTGGATAGTCAACGGTTTCCATTATGATAGAGTTTACTGAGGTAGATTTAGAAAAAATAACGTGCAGGGAGACGGGAATTTCCTCCTTACAGCTTAGTAATTACAAGTGAAATAACTATTGAAGGGTAATGACTAAAGGTACCCCTCAAATTTAGTTATGAACACAGTAGACTTTGGATCAGTATCTGGTGCTGGTGTTACTCTGTCTTCAATTTTCGATCGTCGGTGACAAGGTACGAGTTGAAGGGAAATTTCAGGGATCAATTATAAAGTGTTAACGGTGTAGCTGATGGAATTTGTGAGAACGGGAGAGGCAGGAGGTATGAAGACTGAAATAAATAAGTCACGTGAAAGAATAATATAATAAGCCCAAAAAACCAAAGTGACAGAGCGATTTGAGGGGGGGGAGTGACATTTCGTCCAAATGAAGACGAATGGAAGAAAAGGTGAGAAGGGGGAGGAGAGGGTGGAATGCTGAACGAGGAAAGAAGTCCGAAAAAAGTGAAACCACGCAGTAGAATTTGTGAGTTCTCTCTGAGGGTTCCGTGAGTGGAAAGGAGAGAGGGAGAGAGAGAGAGAAATGTGTGTGAGACACATCCTTAAACTTCCCCCCATCCCTACATTGTCATGTCATAAGTCACGTGGGATAAGAAATAGCGCGGGGAAAAATTATCGTCAAAGTTTATTTTCCTGGGGGAAGGAAAGAAAGGTCCTTCTTTTTCTCACCCGCAGATATCTGTCGAAAAGGAAAAATCTGGCCAAACTTAGTCCGAGAGAAAAATTTCATACGTGAGCTTAGTTTGCGATATTACTTATTGACAGACGTGACGTCATTTTCTGCATATTGTCGGAGCGAAACATTTTATGTTCATTTTCACATTTAACCATGCAACCCAATAGTGAGTAGGCCTGCACACTACATTAAAATAATCTATATTCTCGGTAAACAATTCTACCACCAAACGCTAACTTATCAAAAAACCCAATCAATCCCTGAAAGAACATATATACCTTGTATTTCTGCCCATTGAGTTATTAAATATTAAATTTTGAAAATCAAAAATATCAAAATGATGACTCTTCTCCGGTGATAGAAATTAGATGAACAAGTTACATTATGCATAACATTTTTAATAATGAATAACACAGGCGGAATATTATAAGCCAAGAATGTTATTCCGTCTAAAAGACGTAATAGAGAATTTTCCGCTATCAGGAAGTACACCATAATATTCAACAACCTATATATAAAAATAATTTCTCGAATGTATGACGTAGCAATATAATTATACTATTCACTGATTGCTGCTACTGTCACACTGATGAAAGATCATTTGTCACTAAGACAAACGGCTTGTGAAATTTACACATCGCGATAAGAATGCCATTTATTATTTCCAGTTCTCCCTTTTGGTTTCCGATAGAGCTCATTTTTTCCTAAGCATTTTCCATAAAATTTGTGTCCCTATGTTACTTTTTCTTAGCATATATTTTTAAGGTGGCCTGCCATTTCTGACCACAGTCATTCAGGGAAATTAATTTTGTACGATCAATACATGAACGCCCTGGGAAAGGATGAAACCCACGACCCTAGGTTATCTGGCGAGAGGCCTTCCCACTTGGGAAACCTCATGAAATACACTTAGGTTTTGTTTAAAATAAGGTTGTACGTTATTATGCTTTTTCGCGTTGTTCGTGTATTAAACTTTTGGAACAGTGCTACTTTGTGCATTAAATTTTCATAAACTTTCACTACACCTCGTTGAACCCAGTTAATTTTAAACAAAAACGCTGTTTACCTAGGGATATATAACAGTCTCATAAATATTTATCAGCATTAGTATAACACACAAATATGAAACAAGTGGGTGTGGACCGAAGAAATAAGACGAACAATAAGGGAGAAAATGAGGAAGATGTCGGAAGAAAGAAAGTAGAACCAGAAGTCTTGAGTTCATTTCAGTGCATAGTCGGCCAAATTCAAGATACATAAATGTATAATGTATTTATATATACATATATATAAATATGCATATACTCATATATAAAAATGCGAAAATATATATGTTTTATTCTCACATATCCATTAGTATATGTATAAATGGATGACATTTTAAAGTTTTTTTACCTTAAATTAAAAAATAACTGAGGATTACGAATATCTTATATTCGGACTGTGTGTTTCAACAAATTAACCAAGATAATGCAAAAAATTAAAGAAACAATAAAATTATATATATTATCACACCTAGGCCGTAATTGACTTGGATCCGAATGGATTTCATTCAAAGTCGGTTATATCTCATGCAGAATTTAATGCACCTGTTAAGAAAGTTACTATATATGATGGAAATTTACCGGACAGCGCGAGAAATCCCACGTTAGGATTTAAAAGCCCATTGAAATAATAAAAAAAATCTTTTCAGAGGGCACATACGAAGAATTTCACCTCACCCAACCGAAGCTTTATGTTGCTAACCGATAGTAGTAAATGCAGTGGGGTCGTTGTCAGTTTTCCCATGAAAACGTTCGAATGTGTTGCCTTCCCTCCCGCGAGCGCACGCACGCGCGCGCGCGCGCACACACACACACACACACACACACACACACACGTGGTTTGCACCCCCTAGCTAACTTCTCGGAGCCGTGTCAATAATTCACGAGGCTTCGGAGGCGGGCAATAGAAACCAGTACGACGCAAGCCGAGGAAATTTTTTTCGCACGACAGATGGCGACAGAAGGAAATCACGTTGAGGCAAGGGCATTATTCATAGTTCCTCCAATGTCTCTTTCAGATGTCTTCCCTCCCAAAGGCTGTTGGTGCATAATTTAAACCCAAACGTTCGTTAGCGGAGCATCGGGAAAAAGTTCGAAAAAGTGTCCAATTGGAGTTCTTCCTTGTGAACTTTTTCCATGAAAAACGCGGTCACCGAGTCGGTGCTGGAATAATGAGATGGGAATAATTTTTTTCAATAGTCATTGACTCGTTTTGCGGAATGAATTTAATGACACTGGTATTTATCTCTAGGCCAAAGTATTTACATATTTCTTTTTTTCTTACGCTAAATATGTGACTATAAAATAAACCGTATTCAGTAGTCCAGTTTTCAATTAAAACCACAAAAAGATACTGGTTTTCCTATTTATATATCCCAACTAATTTGGATAATATTAAAAAAACTGTTGGATCACTTTTCATGTAAAAGACCCTCCTGTGTCCGTGGCATGTTTTCTGCTAGAGCCTGATTGAAATCCAGTCACTTAATCAGTATTTTTACTCCAATACTATATAATTCCTCCAACCTCATCGGACAAGTCAAATAACAAAGTCATACCTGGTCTCGTATTTTAAGTTGTGGAACTCATCGCCGCCATAATAGAACAATACCAGGACAATCACTTATCTTACATTATAGCACTATGTGATCTTCTGGATAAATTGGTACACCAGAGTGCTATACCTATTCATTTGCATTATAGTCAGCAAGATATTTTGGTGGCACATTACTATGTTTTACCCTAATAACACCAACTGCATAGTCCATGATTTAATAGGTATGGGACAACTTTGTATGTAATGTAAGTTTTTAAATATTTATGAATGCGAAATTTTGTACAATTCCTTTTGATCGCCTTGTTCTGTTGCTGATCGGTTACGTGAATATTTTTTGTTCACATGCGTCAAAGCTTCAAGGGAAATTAATAAATTTATTAAAGTAAAATCCCTTCATGACGCTGATGTAAAGGGGACAGAGCTTACACCCGCGTTATTACGGGAGACTGCGTGGGAAACAATCCAAACCCTGTAACACTAAATGTCGTAACTCTTTTATTTATTTTATACAATGGAAATTGATGTTTCATGATTTAAATGCGTTGATGTGATCCCTTAAAGTAGCGCCATTGCGATGTGTCTGTAAGCACATCCTGATGAAATTCGCTACCAAGTTATCTAGAACTAACAAAGAAAATAGTCAAAGTAATCATTTTGGGAGACATGGTGATATCCGCTGTATAACCGAACCGCCATTTGGCGAGGCGCGTTATCACGGGGTTTTATTGTATATCCCATTCTATTCTACAACAGGGTTTGCAAACATTTTGCAGTCCTCAAGTACGTCACTATAAAATATCTAATAAAAGAGATTCCTACGTAAAATACATGTAATCAAGTACAAATACAGTAATTACAAAGGATCTACTGAGGATTAAGACTCCCTCTTTATATTACTTCTCGCTGACCCGACTAAATGTGCATGTAAAGACATCGAAAATGAAGACACTCTTCAGTCCAAAAGTAGCCTCTTGAGTTGATCGCCGAAACGTCTTAGAGAATAAGAACCCTAACCAGGTGGACTACACCAGAAGGCTTAGTGAACCTATTGTTCAGATCTCCTAGTAATCTCCTTTTTAAATTTTTATTTTAAACTCCGTTTTTCCTCTTTTATCTTTTATGGGATGTCCATCAAGTGAATCTCATCAAATACACACCAACTCCCAATTATTTGGCTGTCTAAAGGTATAAGAGAATATTCCTTGGACGTGGTGAATATAAAAATATAAATAAAGAGAAGAGAAATAATAATATTCAATGGAACATTTCTTGTGGTGGGAATGTTATATTGAAGAAGAAAGGAAGGTTGGAGAACTATGAAAATAAGAACGTTTTCAATCCCTAGTTATTCCTTTTGTTTTTCACGACTAACGCTTCCTTGCAAAGCAACATTATCTGGTGTGTACTTGCACAGTATTTTCACAAAGTTACACCTGCGGCTGTTTCTTACAGGAAAGGTTGGATAACATCGCTAATTCAATTATATTAAATGATTATTTTTTTACAAAGAAGTTGATAAGCGAAAACCTTGGAATGTGGAACCTACGGAATGCAATCGTTTGATTAAACATATAAATAAAATATCACGTTATCACATAGTGTAAATCATGACATTAGTCAGGGAAGAAAGTTGGGAAGTGGAAAGAAGAAGAGGAAAGAGAGACAGAGAGAGAGATAGATATAGAGATATAGAGGTAGAGAGAGAGATGGTGAAAAGGGACCATTGGAAACGGGCTATTCTTGAAATAAATATAACACGGTAATGAAAAGATTTGAAAGGAAAACAGTGTCTTACAGCTACAGACCGATCCATCAAGTGTTTTTCCATCACGATAAGAAAACTGTCACCACAAGCATATCGTTTCTTTGTTAATAGGTTGATATACTCAATCTCTGTCTTCAGGTAGATCAAATGTGGATATTTGACAGGAACTTTCAATTGCGCTATTCGTCCATATTTCTGGAACTGATGGATAAATTTATGATATTGCATATATACGAGTATAACAATTATAATAAATAAGAAAAAAGTGTTTCTAATTATATTCAAAGCATTAACAGAAAATAGACAATGGCGATATACGATTCGTATTTTGAAAGGTAAAATATCTTTATTGAGTAACTTACTTACCATCATTATAGGAATAAAATTGTTTACTTATTCATTATTTCATTAATCCAGGGTTAAACGTGAGATATCAAGCCTTTAGCATGGCATAATTACGAAAAATATCTTTAAAATTCTGTTTTTAAAATGAACCTTTATATTTAGAAATATTAATGTTGCATTAATTCTAAACAAATCTTAATTTTTAACATGTTTCGCTAAAATTAAGTAACGCAGAAATAAAATAATACATTGTCCGCATATTTCGACATTTTTAGTAAACATATTCGTCATTAACGTACTTATTCTGAGCATGACTTCTTATGAACCCAAATACTTATTCCGAGAAATTAATTCTTTACTCAAACTTATTGTCATTATTCCACTTAGAGTCCAATTCTATCTTGTAATTAGTGGGCAAAAGTAGCAATTTGCACGGGAAACTCATGGGATATGCAGCATAGGAAAGCGGGAAGACGCATTAGTGGCGACTGTTGTGCCCAGTTATGGTAGCGTTCACTCTTCTTTTCCTTGAATAGCAATTCCACTGTTTACAGCATGACGCGGTGCTATGAATCACGGCAATTTCCCAGAATTCCAAGTGATAAACCGCATCCATTTACCGCTGGTGAATTTCCTCCACAGCCGCTACTTGCCCGCTCATACCAGTAGTAATGGGGAAATAAATATGTATTCTGTGAAGTGGACTCGGCAATAGAATTTCGAGGCATTAGTGTCTCCCCTGTCAACACTGAACAGTTTCTAAAATAGTGACAAATTAAAGGTTTTATAATCCATCATTCCTTTGCTCGAAATCTTATTGGGCCTCTTTTAAGGCGCTAAAGGTTTTTCCTTTTTGATTCGATTTAGGTTACTCTTTGTGTGAGAAGGAATCAGGAATTCGGAAGTCTCTTTATTATCAACATATTATTTGTACGTAGACTGAACACTAAAATGAACAATCGAATAGGAGAAATGTAAAAAATGATCTCTTTCATCCTCCCCTTTAGACCTTTTCGTATTTGAGATTATATTCTGTTGCACTAATTAAAAGGTAAATGCATCATTATGGAGGAAAAAAATGTAATGCGAGAAACTATAACTGCTTCTAATTTCATGTACCATACTGGAAATAATGTTATATCCGTGCCTGTAGATTGATGACAACCTAAAAGACAATTGATAGAGCAAACATAGTAACTCGAGAGTGTTAATTTATTGTCAATTAAATTACTAAAGAACATTCATAATGGTATCATGATGTAGAATATTGAATTGAAATATGGGTATTGAATTGGTCAACAGTTAACAATAATTTTTTCTCAAGTAATCGGGAAGAATATTGCTGTTACAAAAATAATTGCAATCGATCAAATTGGAAAAAGGGTCTCATTAAACAACCTCTGACTCCTTGTAACAATCTGCATGCACCAAATAACAGAAGAAGACCGAGGAACACGGTAACCAAAATTAACACAGGGTCAAATAAGAAAGGGAATCTTCCTTGAATTTGGTTCGTTCAAAGACATTACGGAGATGAAAAGAAGTGAATATTTTTCAAATCCCAGTAAATTGAATATTTCAGGAGCAATTAATGGAAAATTAGCGCGGCTGGTGAGATCTGGGAGTGATTCTTTTGTAAAATGATTTCTGAAAATGAAGAGCTAGATCTGAATTAATCGAATTTTAGCCATGGGGCGGAAAACTTCAAGGATAGGAAGAAGAAATCTCGACGTGCATGTAAATTAAACCGAGTAGCGTTTATAAAAGTCTTAAGCGAGGAAGAGTTTGGGGACTAAGGAAGGCAGACTTCATCAAAGAATGTTTGTACTTTGTAGGCCATTGATTGGAGTAGAAACCTCCTTGTCGAGGATCGCAGTAAAGTTGGGGGTTGCGGCCTGATTTTGCTTAAAGTGTTTTTAAAGAATTTATTCTCGGATGTTAGTTTCATTGTCATAAGGGGAGGAATTTAATTGATTTTTCATTTTTAGTTTTGAAAATCAGGCAATTTTTGGCAATCCAGAACGGCAATTTATAACATGATAATATTAATGAAGTAGGGTAAGTAAAAACACTTGTGATTCCACTCGATATTTTATTTTAACACGACCTAGGTTCACAACTGTTTTTACTTACCCTAATTCATGGATAGGTTCCACGTAGTGAAGCCTGAAAGCGTTACATATGATAATATTAGATTATTTCTCTTATAACCTAAGACATGTTAAAATATAAGACCAAACGAAATGTAACATAGCATATATTCTGTTTGCGATATGATGATATTAATCGCAAAGATCTACCTTAACTCATTAGCCTCGTCGATTATGTAAAACTATGAAGACTGCAGACATTAAAAGTTATTTAATCTACAAATATGACTGATTTACTAACATTTAAGGAAAGCGAACTGAGCTTTAGAGGGTATAAAATTTACGTTAGTATTAACAAATTTAAAAATTGCATCCAAATGAAACCTATACTTTTCTTTCATTTTCATAAGCACTTTACCCTAATACATAATAAGTGCTTTCTTTTCGCATTTGTAGTAAGTACATTGATTATTGAAATACCTTGGTAAAAAAAACGATTTTAATAAACAAACTAATAAATAATTACTTTAAAAATAGGACAGGAAAAATCATCTTGAAATAATGAATTAATATTATAAAACGCATTACGCCATTATTATTTATATAAGCAATTTGAGTTTCCCCAATATTGCTTCTATATTCGAAGTAATTATGCAACCCAGTATGAAAAATTTTAAAGAATTATTGATGACCATGCGTTATTATTTTTTCATAAAAAGTTCTGCAGAATTAGAAGTGGTTCCACGGGAATTCTATCACTATATTGATGCACTTCATGCAAAAACAAATTTTGGATCTCAAAAAGTGTAGCTGTTGAGAGAACAAAAAATGGTTTCGTATTAAAATTATTTTTAACATTTATCTCTTCTTGTGCTATTGAAAATGATATCCCATTAATCACTTAACATTCTATTTCAGAGACATAGATACATTGCACAACCTAATTCCATGGTAATTCACAACTCTTTTGTCATAATTGGTACGCTTTCAGTACAAACATTTTCAACCAGAAAAAGTGAACAGTTAAACGAAGATTTCGAGGCATAATAATATATATTAATATATAAAAAATAAAATACATACAAGGTATTATTATATATTATAATATTAAAAAGGAAATATATATAATATTAATTGCCACTATTAGTAAGAAACTTACTAATTCTGATTGATGTGAAGGATTTCGTGGTCACTAAATATCAGTGCATTCTATTAGAGGTTAGGTGGGAGAAATAACTATTTAGTCTCAATCTCACCCCAATCAAGGCATTTTATTATTACATATTTAGGCATAAATTTCATCGATGAAAGATATGCAAGTACATGACCACTAAGGACGCTAATTGTTAATTTTTTCTTAACGAGTACTGGAATATAACTTGAAACATATTTGTGATACTGAAAGATTTGTTTGAAAAATCAAATGGTTTTTGGAAAAAAAGTATGATAATCGCCAAGGGAATAATTGCGTTGGCTCTGCACTGAAACTCACGGAATTAAATCCTTGGAGTTTTCAAGACGCGTCGTCGCTAATTGTGTTCGGGATGCAAACTTAAGGTATCATTTGAGAAAAGATATTTTAAAAACTACCTTTAAGGTCTGGCGTTCGTGATTTAACCCGCAAGGATGATTGGAAAAAAGACGAAAATAATGTTAATACCGCCGTATTCCGTCATAGCCAAAGAAAGCGCGAATGAGACGACAGACGCATGACAAAATACGGAGTCTTTACCATAAATTCCCTCCGGCCGGAATGAATATTCATTCAGCGAGTGACGAAAAACGGGCCGAGGGTAAAGTGGAAGAGGGGAAGGAAATTATCCTCATGACCACAGGCCGGGAGCGCTGTGGAGCGAATACATTAACCCCCTTTTTTTTCTCTCTCTCCCCTTCTCACATGCCGAAATTTGGTGCTAGGTTTCAATATCAGCGATTATGTGGCGACAGATGGATGTGAGATAACAGTTAGGGTATGATAGGGATAGGGCTATGGGGAAGTCGTGACATATACCGTGACAAACTTCTTGATAAGAAAAAAATTGAGACCGTGAAATGCAAAAAAAAGAGGAAATAAAGTTAGCATTGATGGGGGTAGAGGCAGGAATTTCATTTCATTTTTAAAAATATCATATTACTACAAGGTTACATATTATTTTTTTTAAATTACCTGTAGCCCCATTTTTACCTCTTCGCATTCCGCCCTTTTGAGGAGATGGAGAGAGAGAGAGGGGAGGGGGGGAGCGAGAGAAGGGTGAGAGGGAGGGAGAATGAGAGAGACCAAGGAATGACCGAGCGAGTCCCTGCGCGGAGTGAGTGGGGTCGAGGACGTAAAAATGAAAGAGTGGGAGATGCGGAATGGGAAAAAAGGAGGAGCCACCACCACCGGGGTAGACTATTTGCATTTCAGTCCTCGTTTGCAAATTACCAAACGCAACAGGTGCTGCCATCGCCCGTGATAAGTCCGGACGACACGGAAGGGACGCAAATGGAGGTTGAGTGCATCCAGACGTGCGCCTTGTTTTGCCGCCGCGGCCGAGAAAAGTGAAAAACGATATAAAAAAAAATCGGCAGGGGAGGGCTTGGAGTGGATTAAGCCGATATTAAGGTCACGGAGGGAGTGGGGAGACGTGGGAACGGCACCTCACGGCGGATTAGGTTGGTCAATGCTATATCGTCCGTCAAAAAGTTCCACGATTTTTCAAATCGGAGTATAATATAATAAACTTTACAAAATTTCGAACGCATCGAGGGTTAGTAGTTTTCCCAGCAAGGGAAGACTTTCCCAATTGGGATTAAGAATTTAGATTTTTTTTACGTTATCGAGTCGACGAGAAGAGCCGTGTGGCGACTTCGATTATTTGTCTTACTAATTCAATGCCACTTATTGGATATCTGTTAAAGAAAACATCTGGGGCATCACTGAGCAACGAGTATGAGTACTTAGGAAAATTTAAAAGATATTACGAGTTTCATTGTACCCTCTCCCTCGGGCACCTTCACGTGCATCTGATGATGAAAATTTTACGTGAAACCATCGCACCATACATTAGTGAAAACATACGATTGTGCTCATATTCTTTTAAAAATTCTTCCAGTTACATATACGATTCGAGACCTTTCGAGTCGTGGTTGCGGGCAAGAGCAAATCATACGAATCTTTATTTTTCACCGAGCTTAGGTCACTTGGGAGCAAGCATGGACCTCCCTTCCTCTGCCCTTTTGCTCCAATCCCTGACCGTGCACTGAGCATCTATTTTTTTCTGCTAGACCTGTCTTGGCCCCCTAGAACGGACTAATTGAAATGGGCTCAGGGCGTCAATTTTGCCGAAAAACCGATGGTAAAAATGGTGGGTGGTGGGCAACCCTACAGCCGCCCACGACAATGCTGTTGGAGGAGTAATCTTAACAAGAGAATAACGGCGTTTCTCTCTTTCTCTTCCTCTATCTTTCATTCTTGGCTACCCAAGGGTCCTCTGCAAAACTGATCTCGAAAAAGACACCAAAATTGAGAGTAGTCAACATGAGTGTAACACACTCAAACCTTGACAAGAACCTAGGCGTAATGTTAAGTAATAATCTATCGTGGCAAAATCACTTTTCCTCTCTATGTAATTAAGTTAATAACATCCTTTATCAACTTAAAATCCACAGATACGTTTTCCCTCTTCAATCCCGCAATCAACTAACATCTTCTCTAATATTTCCAGGCTTTGATAACTGCTGCCTCGCATATATGAATTAAATACTCAACTCCTGCGTTTATTAAACTCTTGCGCGAGATATATATTTACCATTCGGAGAGATGCACATGCAACCCCGTACCTAAAGGAACTTAAATGGTTGTCGGTGAAAGACAGGAGAAAATACTTTATAGCCTACTTATATTATGGGCTATTCAAATTCCGTGAACCGTAATATCTCTTAAATATATCCTCTCCAGCAGGAGAGTGACGTCAAATATATCAACAAGGACTCCATCTAGCTACCTTTGTGCACCGCAACATCGTACTTCAACTTTCCGCATGCCATTTACGGTGTCTGGTGGTGCACACTTGGAATAGTGCACCCTCACAGTTAAAAGACTCACCAGTGACCTTCAGAAGTAAATTCATGCAACTTTTGCTGAGACAGTCATATAGTCACTCGATGACACAAACTTTGCAATAATATTAATCTGTATTTTATATTATATAATTTTATGTTTGTTCCTTGTATTATGTAATTCATATTTTTATCTTATGTTAAAATTCATCTTCGTTGAGGCATTTTCATGATTGACTACATTTGAATTTTTTACATATGAAAAATCCGAGTTACACTATATATCAATGCTTTACCATGCTATTCTATAATTAGGTTTTCATCCATCCAACTTTTTACAAATCTAAAATCTTTTTCATCAGTCTACTACAATTGAATTATCGGATAGCCGCATGGAAATATTACATACTCCTTATTGTGCTATCGTAGTTTACCAATTTTTATGTAGGTACTGTAATTTACCAATAAAAGAACGGATTCGAAAAATAATACGCAATAAATATTCTCACATTTTTTAAGTATAAAGCATGTACAACTTTAGCACATGTTAGAGCTAAAAGAAGCCGTATGAATACGGTAGCAGAGATAAACCTGGCCTCTAGGAATAATTCGGTGTATTTTACCGTTCCAGGACTCAGGAATAGGAAAACTTTCAAACGACTTTTATTTCATTGGCGTGTGTTATTACTTATTTGTTCGGGATAAAAAGAATGAACACGAACGGGGCGAGACCGGGGAAACAATCGCTACTCGTGGCGCGAAGAGGAAAAATAAAAGAAAAACGCCGAGCACTCGCGTACAACAATGGTGGAAATGCACGGTTGCACGAACAAACACGTCCACGGGAAGGAAGTACCCACACAGCACCATTAGGAAGCCACCAATGCGTTGCGCCCCATCCCTTCTGCGCGATTGCATCACCAAAATGGGATTGACAGCCCCACTCCTCTCTAAAACCCCTCGCCCCCCCCCCCCCAACCCACCC
>WURS02429562.1:0-15958 GCA_011762765.2 Rhinocypha anisoptera | reverse complement strand
CCCCCGCCCCCCTCTCCCAGTGACACAACCCCACCCCCTTCTTCTTTCCCTCTCTTCCCCCCGCCCCCCCCCCCCCCCCCCTCGCAAAACTCCCAACTCCCGTGCTTTTCCATCTTCCCCGCTGCCGTCTTTCCTGAAATCAGAGATCTTTTGCCAAGCACTTTTAACTAACTGATTTCCTTCTCTAACCACCTCGATATTTCTTCCCTAGTGTCATCCTTTACCTTTACGTTCAGAATTTGTTTGAAAACTTGCCCGAGTGATTGTGATTGTATGTGCTAGGTCAATTTATTTATTTTTAACCTGTTTTGTTTTCTAGTTTAATATTCAATCACTTTTTCTGTTTTTTATACTATAACTATTTGTTAAAAATTCAATGCAATGCCAGTTTTTGCTGTTTTTTAATTAATTACAATAAATAAATAAACAAAGGTCAGTCCTGTAACATGGTTGTGTGTGTTTGCATACATTCACATATATAACAACCACCAACTGGTGAAAACACATTTGAGAATAGAAAACAAAGACGAATAGGCTAGTATATTAAAGGACAGGTACAGAAAAACGGCACTCACAATTAATCTTGATATAAATATGTAGATTAATTGTTAAAAGTGACATCTGGATAATTTGATTCTTTAAATATGGTGTATTGCAATTATTAAAATATATTATAGTATTAAATACAATGTATTTTAAGGTATTATAACTTCTGGTCTCGGTGGCGGCGGGGTAACGCCCTCGTCTGCCAAACCGCAGGTCGCGGGTACGAATCCCAAGTAGATAGATTTTTCGTTCTTCACCTAGGGCATGTATTTGTGTTTCGATCTCTTTATAATAATATTTTTATACTGTCCACCGTAATTGGCCGCTTAGTGCTGTGTATGGGCAATTGTGAAATAAAAAAATAAAAGAAAATATATCTTAGCTATTTTGATGAATTAGCTTCATTTAAAGATAGATCTTGGAGACATTGTGTCACCATAACGTTGAAGTCATTGAAGTGATAAGTCGATTATTTTTGTATAGGTGCAGTATCATAAAAAAATTTTTATGGTTAAATTTCGTAATTATATTGTCGTAGTTTCTTATTGTGGTTAAAAAATAAGCCTTCGCGATAAAACTATCCTAAAGGTTAGGCAGGACTGTAATTCCGTCTCTCTTCACTATATGTGGTAGTGCTAATTCGGAGAGTGGTAGCCCAGCAGTAGGTGGCTGATAAGCTCAAAGAGGGGGAGGGGGTGTATTGGACGCTCCCATCATTATTGCCTGCTGGTGAGGGTAAGCACCTGCCGTGTGGTCGCCCCCCGTTCGGATTTGGTGTACGATACAAACAAGCTGTGATCTCTTAGCCGTTCCCTAACGGTCTGAATTCCATATTTCTGGTGGCGGAATGAGTACTAGTGGAGGAGAGCGATGAAGTGATGTAACATTGCCCTGTTGCGCAGGATTCTTTGCGTTGAAAAACTTTTGCAGATAACTGGCTCTATAGATTATAATCTCGCCCTCTTCCCCATGACGCTACATCCCTTGGTAAACCTTGGTGGCGCCTCCACAATTCGCCTAAAAACTTTTATCATCAATTCTTCTTCTCCATCCTTTAGTGTGCATTGAATCCAGAATTTTGGTAGTATAATCAATCCATGTTTGGCCTACCCTTCCTTCTCGTGTGATATAACGTTTTCCCCAACATTCTTCTACGTAGCCGTCCTTCTGTCGATCCCCTTCCTCACACGTCCCAGCCACTCTATTTTCCGAGTTTTACAAATCTTACTATGTCCTTTCCCCTAGTTAAGTTATTTAGCGCTGTATTGTATCTTGTTGTCCAGTCATTGTTTTTCTCTAGTGTTGTTTTTCTCTAGTGTTCCGTATATTTTCCGCTCAGTCGCTCAAATGTTTTAGACCTTTTCATGGTCCTCGTCTCTGAATCAGAGTCACTGACCATGAAAGTATGAGGCCTGACTGTTTGGAGAAGTGTCTTATATATTTTGTGCTTTAGATTATATTACATTAAGATTATAGTAATGAAATAACATTATAACAAATAATAACTATCATTGCGTGCGTATAATCATCATTTTGGACTCTTATTACAATCCAAATTTCTATGCGAAAACAAGAGTTGTATTCTAAAAAAAGGTTCCGGAGATTTACATATGGTTAGGTCAAAGATTGGTTTATGCTGCTTCAAATCGATCTATTCATAATCAAAATTCAATGTAAATATGCGATATTGCCTCTTTTAAGTATTAACAGCACTTGGGAAGCATCTCTTTTATTAATCTCTTTTGAACTTTATACGTGAGGCATGAATTTTCAAATTTCACACCGTGAAAAGATTTAATATTTAGCCCTTTGTAGGCTCATCTAACGTGCAAGTGCTAAGGATTTTTCTCTACGCCATTAAATGGCAACGTTCGCTGCATAAACGCTAGGGATACTTTGACCCAAGTGCCCCGGAACCATTGATGCGATGAAAAATCTCTTGCTTTTAACCCTGGAAGCTGTTTTTCACCCTTGTTGACGTTAAAAACTCTGCCGCCCTCGCCTCCCGTTGTCTTGCAAGAGTTCTCCTTTAGTGCCGAAGACACGCGAGGGAAGAGGGGGGAGGGGATAAAGTCCATAAGAGGACATGATTTCTCCGATAGCCTTCCTCCCTCCCTCCATGCGTCTTCACCCCATCCCCTGTTCCTAACGCACACACATTCACTATCCATCGCTTCCCTACCGCGCCGTCGTGTAATGAGGTTTCCACTACACCCCCTGCTGCAAACCCCGTCGCCTCCACATCGCCTTAGCAACGGCGCAATAATTGAGGTTTATGGTGGCGCCGGACTGTCGGATGGTGGGCGAAGCTCACTCTCGTCCGACTAAAGAAATTAAAGTCGATACTGTGAAATTACTTTACCGCCTTAGTGCATGCATTCGGGCGAAGCGCATGGGTATTCCATGCGCGTAGTTGTGTTATCTTTCGCATAAAAAATTAGGATAAACCAGGATGTGCGTTTATATGGAGACCTTGGTACCAATTCCGTTATGATGAGTGTTTAGGTCCCTATGGTAAGACAACAAACATCCCAGAAGGGTTCAAAAGGATTAATTCCTTGAAATGGTCTCTAATTAATTCCGTTATCTTCTGGCAGATTAGTTCTGGGGTGCATATGCTTCTAACTTGTGCCCGTTTAGTCCTGTTTTTCTGAGGATCCCTACTGGTTTATGTGATACTTGAAATCTGGGGAAAAATCTGTGGAAATTCACATGATTTGCCCCAGTACATCATAATTGCTCCATTTTTATGAATATTCAGATAACATCCTTTGTAGACGTTGATTTTATCGGCCACATGATATCTAAAAAATCGGTGAAATGCATTAAAAACTAGTCAGTCTCGGGTTTAAATCTTATAACGCAAGGAAGAGGGATAAAATATCTATCCTTACTTAATGATATGCACTAATTAATCAATAAAATAACATGTATTTGTGTCTGTATATGCGTGAAAGCATGGATTTCAATACACCAGAAATTAAATTAAATGATTATAATCGCCAAATAAATTTATTCCTACGCCAAACTCCAATGCTCGCGCTCTCTGAATACCTCTAATTTTATAATAAATGATATACATTATTAATTTGCGCGCACACCGTAGGCGGTTTCGAGAGAAAAGCCTGTCCATTCAAAATGACCAAATGAATGTTCGCCCCGCGCACGAAAATCGAAGTGTTTGTGTTGATGGACAAATCCGTTGCGGTGTATGCAGCGTCATATCCGAGATTGGTGCCGGGGATGTGAAGATAGCCGCATATTGAACCTTCCGGCACGTGAACGAACATGTCGAGAGTGGGAGGGGGGGGGATAGAGGTTTTTCCCTCTGTCCTCATTCGTATTCAGTATGAATCGGGATAAAAAAGCGTCCCCTCACCCAGAGAGGTCATCTGAAAACATAACAGGTGCACCACAATTATAGGAACGAAATCATGGGTCCTTTTTTGTGTCAGCTGAGTTATCCTCCCGCCGAGTCACACCGCGAACATGAATCGAAAAAATGGGAGGTGCATATCCAACATCACAATTTATCGCCAATCATCTTCTCTGCTCAATCCAGTCGAATCCTTCATAATATTTTCTCACAAATATAGAGTAGTATTTTTAAAAGTTTCACATTTTTGTATAGAGTTACGGCCACGTCCTAATAAATTGACCCTATTTTAAAAATCAAAAGCAGGAGCAAAACCCAGTTCTGCCATGCTACATTCAGCATTGCTACAAGATATATAGGAGAGTCGATCTGAAAATATTTCCTCATTTTCGTTGTTTTTACACATTTGAGCAACGCAATGACGTCCTAGAAAGTGACAATGATTCCTCAAAAATAAGAGTTGGTATTTTTCCTATCATTTTGTCCTTTTTGTCAGTTTTTGTCTGTCATGATGACCGAATTTAGAATTTCCGTACTCGATTGCTTACTGACATTCTTTATGTGTACGGAGTCATTAAACGTGTGCTTTAAGATTCCAAGAAAACGTTTTTTAATTATTTTTTATTTTGCTTATTATTGGCGTCTCAAAACCTATAGTTGAAAATTTTATTGGAAAAATGAAAGTTTTTCATCACATAAATTATCTGGAAAATATTGTCCAGATTTATGTATTTAGAATTTTCACTCCATCCGCAATGGATATAAAAAATATTCCATTCCTATCTATCCTTCAAGAGAAGGTATGTGTTTTTGCATAACTGTCAGGGTCATTAGTGTAGTTTGGCCATTTGTGTTTGGGTGACAATATGGTGATAATGATAAATAAGAACGAATAGGGTGAAGGGAGTATCGATGTTTTATTTATTTTAATATATTATGTGACATTTTAAAATATAATACATGTTTAACAAACCAGTGAATGCAATAGAACCGCAGTGCTGGAAATAATGACCAAACAAAATTACGCAGTTTTGAGTTTCAACAGAATAATTGGCTAACTTTTTTAAAAAGCATCATTAATTTAGTTACTGACCCTGCTGGTCCCTATTAATATGAAATGAAACATTTCGTACTAACTCGAGTGGTACCATTGTGAATTGAAATGTGAAAGAAAGCAGTATTTACCAAAAAATTCAAATTGAATAAGAGGATAATTATTGTTACAACAGGTTTTAATGGATAGCAAATATTTCTTCTCCATGGAAATCATTAAATATAGAAGTCTGAGGATAATAAACACGGAGGAATTCAAAACTATCAGTTTTGAATCGGTAATCGCCACGCTATTTTTTCATGGAACGGTGAAAAATATCTAAATACGTTTCATTCTCCCCAGTCCATGAAATTTAATAAAACCTTAAAAAACATCATGTAGTCCAATCACGAGAGAATGGCATACTTCTTCGGAAACCATCGCACGTAGCAATTAGACACACAGCCTCCAACTCAACTACGGACAGAAGTGCAGCGTAATGAGACGGCATGGGAATTGATTCATTTCACGGGAATCAGACCCACACATTTTTTTATCTCCCTCTTTGCGAATCTCACCGAATTCCATGACAGTCTTGTTTTGTCGTGAACGGAACCAATCTGTCACGTGTGTGTCTTTCCCTCGCCCACCTTGCACGTCTGTTTCATTCCGTTCGCCCATCGCTCCTCCACATTCATCCAATCACACGCCCTGTTGGTCCGGGCAGCCATTTCCCTTCCACCCCATCCCCATGCAACTTCACCCCCCTACGACTACATTCCCTCCACATACCCTCTTTGCTTACCATCTAACGCTCTCGTATTTATTCTCTTCCCCCTTCGGTCTATCTCTCTCTCTCTCTCCCTCCTTGCATACTTTTGTTTTCCCTTCTTCAATGGGGTATGCAAGGATGAAGATGCTCGGTTTGCATTCCGCATCCTTAGTGGGGAGGAAGATAGGAGAATGGCGGCAATTACTCCTGCTTGAGTATTCCAGGTTTGTCGAGAAATTGTTGGTTTTAGAGATGGCCACTGCCGTTCACGTTTTCTTCTATTTGAAATGGTGGACTTTTAAGATTTCCTACGTTACTCTAAACATATTTCTATTTTTATTCGATTTAGAGGTAGCTTAAATGTTTCCGTTGAAAAGATTAGTACTTTTTTATTTAAGAGTCATATTAGTAGAAGGGGAAGTGTTTTGTGGAGACCAGTGTTATGAATCATATCAATGAATAAGTGAAATGCATTTAAAACCGGCAGAAGGCGTTTTGTGAACCGTATGTTGCACTGAATTATATATGTCCGGGAAAATAAATTGGCCGGCTCCTGTTTCGGACTTAACTCCCGTCCCAATTCCTCCCCTTCCTTCCCTTTACGCCTTTCATCACTTTCCAAAATCTTCTTCCGTGATCATTTTTCTCCGTTGAAACGGTCAGTACTGCGGTGGGAACGGAAGACCTCACGCTGTCGCGGGTGTTGTGTTCCGGTTTCCGAAGAAATGTTTTTTTCCTCCCCAGGCCTAAATACTTTTTTTCTCTTCTTCGTGAGCACGTCCCGACGGATCCCAATGCCGGAAATAAGGAGTTTGAGGAGGAGGACGTGTGGATGGGTTAGGGGGTGGGAAGAGAGATAGGGAGATGGGAAAGAGTCGAAAAAAATAGGGGGAGAGAAAGGGAGATCTTCCTCGATGTCAGCGGGTGTAATCCTATCTGGACACCTTTCTCTCTTCATTCCTTCCCCTACAGTTCTCCTCTCCGTTACTTTCTTGACAGCCGAAGGAAACGTCCTTCGGTTGATACGAGGAATATATCTTTTATTAAATAAGGACAATATGGTCGTCGTTATAACAATTTTAAAACTCAACTCCGAAAATAGTGTTATGAGTAACATGGTATCAGTAAACCTCAGAGTGATCTAACCGTGAATTGAGTTGCGTGAAATAACATTGGTGTTAAATTAGAAATTTGATAAAACGATTATCGGATGTCTTAAGAAGTCCTCAGGTACAATTCATTATTAACAGGACCAGGTGTGGAATACCGGTGTACACTGCTTTATTACCAAATTTCACGGAGCGTTTATTAAGCATCCCGAATCAAAATTTCGTGTTGCTTTTGCAAGAAATGTGCGAATTTCTTTGTTAACTTAATTAAATGTATTTTTCATAGCAAGAGCTCCAAAAAGCTTTATAAGTACCTCCTGAGAGTAACTTTCAAGTAAGATGCATTAGAAAATATATTCTTTCATTTAAATGGAATATAAAATGGAGAGAAAAATTAAATGAATATCTTATTACGATAATAAAATGATTGTTACTTAAAAGGTCCATCAGATAAAGTTATATCTATTGATATTTGCTCTTTCTATTCAAAGCAATTTAATTGGTTAAAATTTGGCGTAATTCTGGAGCTGAATACAAACAATATTGAATAAAATATCGTAAAGTTTCCTTAATTCTACAGTGCTAGAAATTTCTAACAAACATCTATTGTAGTTTTATGGAACTTTCGTGACCTTAACTTACTTGACGTTTAACATATTTCTATGATGTGATCGCAGATTCTTATTAAAACGTGTTACTTAAAATAGTGAACCACAAAATAATGGAATGCAATACTACATCGTTGATTTAGTGAATTTTATGTGATTATACGTATGATGATGTGAATATTTACGCCTTATATGCAGTCACGGCTTATATGTTTTGAGTAAACACCATAAATGTTATGCGTATCCAAATTTAAAACTATCGGCCTAAGGATAATTGAATCTATTCAGAATATCTCTAACTGAATTTGGTAGTCCTTCACAGCACAAAGTAGGATTTATAATATCCTAGCTAAAAACATATTTAAAGGTATTTTAACTATGTTTTTTAAATTTTAATACAGCTACCTATAACAAAACCGCCTGGCGTGCAGAAACTTAATAGCTTGAACCGCTTTAGCTTCTGGATTGAACTTTTAATCATAACACAAGTTAAACTACTGCCACGTAAATTTTATTTGCCCGTTATATTCCAGTTATTTATTTTATATTATTCTTTCCCGATGGTTGGTTGATGATCCGACGGGTATTGAAACAAGAGCATCGAAAATAATTTTTTGATAATGAAATTATTACGCCTAAAAGTGACTTTTATGCCGGTGACCTGTGGTGGTAATCTAGTCTTTATTTTGATTGGAGGCTGACATTTGAATGCCTAAATTTGTACGGAAATTTTGGGGTACATAATTTGTTTACAAGACCGGTAGCTATTGGTGGAAAAAAACAATTTTGTTAAGTAATGGAAAGTAAATCTGAAATTGAAACACAATTACAAAATTAACGAAGATATTCACCAAAATAGGATTCAGTCCAACAATACCACACCACCTGACAGAGTGATACGGCAGCAGTCAATATCTGACTTTTGCATGTGCATGGTTCAGAAGGAATGAGAGGAATTTTTTTGGGGTTTGACCCAATTCGAAATTTCCGATGCATCAAAGCAGATTATATTCGATTCAAAGGCTGCAACATCGGAAATGACGAGGGCCTATAATCGAATGCGACATTAGCTTTGCCCGTAATAGATGAACTCTTTGCATGGGGATGAGTGGTTAAATGGGGTAGCTTGCATGGAAGCCAGGGCTGGAAGGAGTCTTCTCTCCACCCTCATTAGGGAAACGTTTGAGTTGGCAAAATTTTGCTTCGGGTCGTTAATTACGGAAGCGCGCGCAGTTCAGCTGCGTTCGCGACTAGTCGTTTATATTACCCTTTCTAATTTATCAGAAATCGAGAGATCGTCGTGTAAAAATAATTGATTCCAAATTTTCCGCGTAATGTCCTTCTCTTATTAGTTGCAGCAATTACATTAATGATTCCCCGAAGGAAATCAGTCTTCTCGCATTCCTGTTGCTGTTGAGAACATAAGTTTGTGCTTTTCGAAAGCGTTATAAAATACATTTGCGTTTCAGTATAGATAATTTAATCCGACAGTATTTCATTTAAGTCACTGTTATTTAGTTTCATAAGGTTTTGAGTAATTAAATGAGTACTTTCCTAGCATTCAGACAAAAGGCAAACAAATACTTGCGTTTTCTAGCTACTAGCATGTCTTACTCATGCAATAGTGTGCTTTGATCTTCACGTTATGTGCGTTCTGCCCCATTTTCCTGTGAACAGCAGGCCTTTTCGGGGCCCCGGAAATGAAGACGAATCTAATAATTTTATAGATGGTGCACGCTCCTAAATGGGTTGTTCCTAATATAGATGTTTGGAAATCAATCGATGGATGACTATAGACAAACTCATTACGTTAGGCACTAATGATTTCACGTTTTGATGAATTTCACAGCATGAATGCCAAGATATCCATTGAGAAAATCATAATTTAACCTGATTCAAAAAATTTTTAAATATACGCTACGTGTATCTCTTTCGATGTACTTATATCTTCACATTATTTCGCCTACCAACTATGTACAACCTATGATAGTCCATGCAAATCAAGTTTCATCTCTATCCCCCCTGCCCCCTGGCACACGCTCTTGCAGCGTCTATCAGTAGGCATTAAATTTGTTCAGGGTAAATGTTTTTTTTTGCCAGTAAAGATTTAATCTCTGAAGCGGCAATGCAAACACTCTTGTTTACACCTATTTGGTTCGTCTATTAACCTTAAGAACTGATCATTAGAGGAAGTGTCATTTATTTTTTAGTCTGTAATCGACGTGGATTTAAGAGATTTCGGCTCAACTTGGTGATACAAAAGTATTAATAGAGAAAACAAAACTTTTTTTGAATTTTTAATATATCACGACTTGTATCGTAAAGTAGTTGACGCCTAATGATTCCAACTATTTGACGAAACCAGTCGTGATATACTGTAAATTCTCCCGTGAAACCGACAGTTTTATTTCATCTATTTAATGGAAGTACCGACGGATTCTCTCCCCCAAGAAATATGAATGTTTTGCTGTGTGGCTCATGCTCTCTGAGAACGATGGGACTAAAATTCAGCTGTGACTGGACAGTTAGTTCTAGCATGAGACAAACGCACGAGCGAAGGAAGTCAAAGAGTCATTCATTTAGTTTTTTTAAAAACGGATCGGCGTCCGATTCGCACAATATTGTCCCTCGATAAAGTCCCGGCAGCATTTCTGGTGTGAGATAATACTTGTGTTTTGACATTCGGAAAAGGGTCTCGTGTCCAACGGTTTCCATAGCACGTGACGGGCCAATGCCAACAATGCGGCTAAATTGATGCGGACCGGCTACGGACTAGCTGTTTCCCACGCCCGATTTTTCCGAAAGAGGTGAAGTGTGACGGTCACGTCAACGGTGGCGTGGCGGTCTCGGTCGAGCGGACAACTACGAGGAAGGACATCGTTGCTCCTTCTGGTTGCATGCTGTTTTTAATTCTTGTTGCCTCTTCCTCCCTGGAGGGTGCAATGGTATCATATTGCATTCACGTCCCCATTATTTGGCGGGGAGAAAATAAAGTGTTCGCTCTCCAACCCCAACCAAAGATCTATGCACACTAATGACTCACATTCTGCTTCTCGTTCGAGAGACTCCTAATGAGTTTGTTTCTTCGGCGCCTAATTGCACGCCCTTCTGATTACCCTCCTCTCTGACTACTCGTCCCAATTCACGGGGAAGGAGCGTCTCCTCTCTTCTCAACCTCCCCTAACATCACTCAAGACGAACGCCAAAGAAATCTGCGGCGGTGAATCTCACGAACGTGTGCTCCTCTTAACGTTCCGCTCTCCGTTTTAATCTGTCGTCTCGCGTTACGTGTGATTACCATTATCCATGGCGCTACAGCCGATGATTGAGCCATGGTTTCACATGCGTCTTGACGCCATCCCTCTCTGTCCACAGCTCTTCGTCTCCAATTCCCAACAGCCAGCCACCTAAAGTTTTCCTCTACATCCTGCTGCCATCTTCTTCGGGGCCAACCTTTTCTTCTTTCTCCATCTATTGTTTCTCCCAGAATATTTTTATTTTATTTTTCAATTGCTTACAGACAGCACTAGGCAAATCGCAGTGCAACAGTATAACACTTTTATTGTAACAATGACGAAACACACAGACACACATACCCTATGTGGAGAATGAAAAATCCAATTAGCCGGGATTCGAACCCGCGTTGGCAGACTAGGAGGTTACCCCGCCGCCACTGAGGTCACCGATTTCCGGGCGATGTCATCCAAACGGGATATGTCTCGGTCATCTTATTCTTGTGGATGTAATGTAATGAAAAATAAACTTCCCCCCGTTTCTCTTCCTCCTTTTTTTCTTACATGAATGAGTTTCTCTTCCCAGGGGTCATCTTCAAGAAGGATCTCGAGGTGAATTTAGGACTGGATATGAATCCATCTGCTAGAATTTCTAACAAGCTATGACCTTAATCGTGCTTCACTGTTTGATACTTCAGCTTTAAGAGGCGTTAAATATATTTTCACTTCTAGTAGGTATCCTCTGACTATCTAAGATATCCTCTGCGGTGTCAACCTTCGTCCTATTTTGTCGTCCTCTTAAAGGAGAGAGTTCCTGAGATTAATTACAATTTAGATAAATGTACAGTGTACAGGCATATGTTGTTACGACTCTTCCGGGATGGGTTATGGATCGTGCATAGAATAATTCCTATGCTTTTTCTCTCTCTTTTATTTTCGCTTGCCTTACAACCAGACGCCGCGCCATCTCCGTCCACTCCATATACTCGTACCTTTTTCTTACAAGCTCCTGCACGCCGCCCGCCCTTCGTCGTCCCGCCTTGCGTTGTCCCTTATTCTGGTGCCCATATTGCGCCGCACACTGCCGTTTCCCTGTTTTTCACGCTGTTGTCTCAAGTCTGGTCTAGCTATTAGGCACTTCAGACCGGGAGGAAGGGTATTAGAGGATGGGAATGGGAGGGGAGAAGGAAGTATTGGCTCAGGCGAGCCTCTAAAAATGTTACAACTAGAACCTTGAGAGCACCGCACTTTGATACCCGTCTTCGTTCTTCTCAAACTTTCTTCGGGTTCTCTGGTCTTCTACCTAATGGTCCCTTGGCCCTCGCCTTACTCGGCCTCTCTGGTACCTTCCGCGACCGATTCTCTTCAACGACCCCTCACCCCCACTCGATCGATCGTAAGAATATCATCACAGGTTAGCAATCGGAAGATTGCCTTGTAGCTGCTCTCCAAACTATCCTGTCAATTGCCAACCTCCTCAAACCTTCGTAGTTCCCAAATCCAATGTTCTTCATTTTTATGTCTCCTGCGCCATCCTTGGCCTATCTCTAAGTTTCTTCCCCCCTAATATCCTTTCCTATTCATTTTTCGCCAACTCTAGTGTTTCATCATCTGTTCTACGACTTTTTCTCTCGCTGTAAATATACTCTCATCATAAGGTTCTCTTTCGATGGCTCTTCTGAATATTCATTCACTCTTTCTTCCGTATTGGTCACTAAATAAAGGAAGTGCAACCAGTCGGACGGTGATCAGCCAACTTTATTGACCGCGATCCTACGATACTCCCAAGATAGGTTTGTTTATTACAGCTCTCCAAGCTATCCTGCCACCTGCCAGCCTCTTAATTCCTTCGGAGTTCCTAACTCTAACATTCACTATAATGTGTTTCTCATATGCCATCCTTGGAATAGGGTTCTTCCCTCCTACGGTCCCTCTCAATGCGCTATCCACTAAACTATCAACATTAAATATTCGTCCTGTTACATTCTCTATTGTTTTAGCAAGTGTAGTCCTTAAGCCTCACTTCTCGCCGGCTCTTCGGTAGAGACAATAAAATAATGAGGTCTCAGTGATGGCGAGGTAGCGTCCTCGTCTGCCAACCTGTATGTCAAATGTTCGAATCCCGACTAGGTGGATTTTTCATTCTCCGCCAAGGGATGGGTGCTTGTGTGTTTCGTACTTGTTACCGAACAATTGTTTTACCGTCCACAGTAATTTATCTTATGCTGTATGTGGGCAACAGAAAAATAAATAAATAAAAGTACAGAAACGAAGTCCCCGAACACCGGAATACCCAAGTGCCCGAGAGAAAATTTCATTTATCATCCATTGGGTTACGGCGACGGCACCAATACTTGTCGAGACGTCCGTGATATTCGTCACGGCGGGCGTGCTCGTGCAAACGAGGGGAAGTCCTTTCTTCTCCTCTCGCCACGAGGTGCAACTCGAGAAATCCGAGTGGGAAGGGAGTCAGGGGTCACCCGTCCCACCTCGTGGCCTCTCACTTTCCGAATGCGGGGTTTCGGAAGAGGAGAGCAGCCGTATACTATAACGGGACCCCAGGTAGTAGTCATTCCTCGCCGCGGTCTGACCGCAAGGAGAGTTGAGTCGTCGTCGACCGCCGCCGCAACTAGCCGTCAGTTTTCTCCCGACCGAGCGCTCGAATTTCCACGTCGATGGTATTTCCCCACCGACGCGACGGTCGGAGAACATTCTTGTTTCCGCGTGCGCTCGTCGCGAATCTCGGAACGCTCTTTGAGAATCGTTCCGCTCCCCGCCCGCTGCGGCACTCCTTGCCCCGTCCCGAGGCACGACTCATTTCCCCCAGAGGGATGCGCTCGTCTTCCCAGGGGGAGAAAGCTTAAGAGCGCCCGCGTGAAAGTCACCGGCTTGTCTTCGCGGTGTTCGGCGCCGCTGAATGGGACGCTTCCCTTCCCTTTCACATTGCTCGACATTGTTAAAAGATGAACTAGCTCTCTAAGCTTATCTCCTCGCTTCGGCTTAGAATTCACATTGGCAAGTTCTTGGTACATCGATACTTGAAGATGATCCAGTGTAGCGAAACTAGTCGCAAATAAAATAACTAAGTATGCAGTGAAAATTATAGTTATTTAATTTATTTCCCGGCCCATAAGACGCAATGTGATTTTTCGAGTTAGACTTTAGAAATAAATAATATCGTATGTTATTGTCAACAAATATTTAAGTTATATATTTACAATTAGCAACTATATAAAAGGTTATTCATCACGGAATAGATCAGATCATTATGTAGGACTTCTTTACTTTCTGCAATGAAATTGTTTTAATACGATTATGGTTATTCCTGAGGTCGGAAAAAATTGAACTCCTATTGAACAAGTCTCCTGCTATTGACCAAGCCCGGAACTCTTATTGAACTCCGACTGAACAAGTCTCTACAATCTAGGCGTGAACTTAGACACTAATTGGACATTTAACAAATTATGTGAGTGATATATGTTCAAAGACTTTTAGGCTTCTGAGCTTTTTGAAACGCAGTACACACGACACTTTCCCAGCACAAACCATGGTTCGCTCTTACTGTACGATTGCACGGCCTATTTTAGGATATGCTTCATTTGCCTGGAACCCATTTCACAAAATCCAAATTAATGCGATAGAAAAAGTACAGATGGTCTTTTTGAAATGGTTGTCCATGAAAGATGATGTTACATACCTCATATGCGACTGTGAGAACCTGTTCCAAGTATAAATTGAACAAGCTAGAGACCAGACGCAAAAGAGTAGACAGCGGTTTCTTTCGTAATATTTTAATCAGGTTCCATCGCCTCAAGCGAGTCACTAAGTACTATTCATTTTAGCCTATCATTCAGGAGACAGGCTCTCCTCTACCGAAAGAACCAGCAAGGAGGGTAAATGTACGGAAGTGCCTTCCAACTTTGAAGTTCGTACTGTCCGGGTGCGGACGGTACGAACTTCAAATGATTTTCTTTAACTGATGGGAGTCTTGATATTTTTAATGATTCTATATCACATTTCAGAAAACAAAGTTTTTTGGAATCGCCAATTGCTCAAAGTATAATGTTTAACTTTTCACATGTTTTATTTTTATGTTTTTTTTTCTAATGCCCTCTTCATCCTCGGCTCATAAGATGCAGAGCGTTTTCAGATAAAATTTTAGAGCGAGAAACATGAGTCTTGTGGACCGTGAAATGCGGTATTTATCCCTTGCCAACATCGGACTATTCCATTAAGTAATTGATCCTTCAATCAGAAACTTCGAGTTCGTAGCATCATCCTAGCGTCCCGACCCGATAGGTTTTGAAAAGGGAAATTTAAAGGATTATTTTGTTCTAGGCCTTATTCCCTGCGCTTTCATTGCTCGGCACACTATTCTCCCCACGTCACCCTCCCTTCTGAATTTCCCCTCCTCCTTTCCACTCCTCAAGTGTTTACTGCGGTGAACAGTTCGTGTGGATATCCGCACAAGGACGGGCGTGAACGTGGAAACCTCGATAGGGTTCAATTTGGGTTTCCAAGTGGAGTAATCGGAATTGTTTGCCAATGAATAATCGGCTCTAGCGAGAGGGAATCTAAATTCTCTCCCCTTTCCATTCCTAGAAGTGCGTTCGAGTTTTTTTTCAGCGTGTAGGGGTGGTCGTTTCTCTGCGGTCGGTTTTACTGGCGATTGCCACCTCAAGTATTCGGGTCACCTTAAAAAGATCATGCAATTCAGGAGAAAGGTTCGATACTTGGGGTTTAATTGCATTGTGCGATAGCTGTGGATTGAAATAAAAAAAAATCCTGTGAGCATGCATGAGAAAACATGTCCACTGTGAGCTTAAACATTTCTGTTCACGATGGAAATAATTCTAACTAGGAAAGCGGAAAAGCACGAAGACATGTAGGGACTCAGTATTAAAGGTTTTTACATCGAGGTACGGAAACTTCACTCTTTTAGGACTCATTAACAGGTAAACACCCTATTACCCAGATAACCAACTACGTGACTGGTTTCGTAAAAGCGGAGCTTATGATTTCTTCTGAAAGACAAATTAATGCAAAGACGTATTCCATGGCAGCGTTATATATATATTATACGTATAACTACACTTGCACACGAAACTTGTGGGTTCCCCATCGTATTTGATATATATATATATATTTAACGTTTAGAAGATAGACAGGAGATGTATAATCTGATGTTTTTCCGGCGAATACTCTGGGTGAAAAGTTCTCGGGTTTCACACCGGGTCAGGTCCTCCATGTTCCTCTCCAACGTTTCGATGTGCGACTCGCC
>WURS02429552.1:0-15960 GCA_011762765.2 Rhinocypha anisoptera | reverse complement strand
CCCGATGCTCCCGCGAGGGCAGCGACCGTTGTCGCCCCACAGCCTCACCAAGGCGGCAAGCCTTTCAAGGCCGCATCTCCGAAGCCCGCCAGGAAGGCCCCGGAACACGCCACTGCAGATTCGGGGCCCGAGAGGATGAGCGCCGCTTTTCCCGGGGTGAGGCTCAATCAGCTGGACATGAATCACACTGGTGGGTCGAGGCAGGTCATCTTTCAGAGCCCGCCACCGTCGTCTGGGCGCGAGAAGTCGCCGCCAAAATCTACGGTGCCCGCCTGCGACAAGGGTCTTTCCACGGAGCTAAAAATTAAAAATTTGGACTCGGTGGGCCATTCCTCTCCAGCGGACCAAGGCCGGCGGGTGACCGAGGGATCCGCGGGTGAATCTCCGGCCCCCAATAGTCCCACGACTTCGTCCCCGGTAACGCTGGACCAAGGCCAGCCGGTTCGCCGCCGCCCGTCCACCGGCGACCCGGCGCCGGTCACCAAGAGTCACAAGGAGGATCACGAGGTCGCGTCCTCGACGAACGAGGAGACGAACGGCGATAGCACGAATTCGAGGGATAGGATGCCGTCACAGAGTCTCTCAAACGGTCACTCTCGGACCACCTCCATCTCCTCCCGAAACGGTAGCTTTAGTGACAGGGACTTGAGTTCGGACAACGGCGTCGTCGAATCAGATTTTCAGGTCGAACTGCGGCACGGCCGCTCCCCCGTTTGTCCCAACGGGTGCCAGTCGGAGGACGCGAGACACGGGTCCACGTCCTCTTACAGTGCGTCGTCCGGCGTATCTTCCAGGAAGTATCCCGGGGGTCTGATCGCGGAGATAACCAGGATGGCATCCTTGAGGGGTCTTCCGCCGCTCCCCAAGAGCCTCAGCGGGGTCATGGATCTGGAGGGGATAAGACTGATGGAGGCGGAGATGGGGGGTCAAGCCGGGAGGTCGTCAGTGTCGGAGCACCACGCCCACCGGGGCCTCCCTCCTGGGCCCTCGCCCTCCTCCGCCTCCCAGTCTTCACAGCAGCAGGATGCGCACCATGGAATCGGCCATCGGCACCACCAGATACAACCCTTGCCCGCCCATCCCATGCCCCCCGCTCCCCACTACATGTCGGCGCACCAGAACGGCAGCCAGGAGCCGCCACCAGGAAGGGGCCGGAAGCCGAGCAGTTTGGACGCCCAGCTGGCGCTCCTCAGGCAGGAAATGGTGAGTTCGCCTTCTCTCGCATCCATCTTCAGTCTGTAATGTTACGGCTATACTAAATAATAGGGGATTTTTTTACCAAAATCCTATTCTTTTAATTCTCAACACCGTGGTAACAATGTATCACTGATTTAATTCACAATTTTTTATATTAAGTAATAATTCATCAATTTCATATAGTAAAGTTACATTTATATTCTATGTTAGGGGATGGAGTGGATTACAGTAGACAACGGCTCACACAATACAGAATGCAATTTCTGAATGAAAATACACCGATTTTTAGCTATTCCTCGAGACTTACCCTTTGAAGGGATCTTGTAAGCGTCAGTGGACTTAATGCGAACAAATGGAAAGTGATTTCCGCACTCTTAGAGAATTGGAAAAATTGACTTGCTTCCAGGCTGGAAATGTAACAAGCCATTATTTCATTCCATGTGACATTCCAATTGGTGTTTTTTCCTGTGTTACGTAGCAGCCGCTACTCTATCAGGAAGATTTTAAGTGGATAACGCGAATTACTTTTTAGGGAATTAAGTTTATCTTTCTGAATTTTACAGTATTGCATCTAGTTACGGTTAGCGATTTAAGAAAGCACCTAATATACCACTTACCCTTTCATGTTTCCCATTAAATCTATACCGTTGCCATCTTCACCTCAAATTAATGAAGGAAAGAAATCGTATGCTATATTTGTCTTCATTTCAACTCTCTGTTCTTGTCAATCTCCTACATTTTACTTTATATAAAGTAAAAAGTTCAGTCCATATTTTATTTTTAAGGAACACGTTCCAACCACATTGCAAGTTGTATCGAAACCGAGTTTTTCTCCCTATTGTAAAATTTTCTGGGCCTCACCAACCTGTTTTACCTCGTACCTTACACCCTCATGGCCTTCAAAATCCGAGGACAGTATGACATCGAGGTCTTTGTCGAGAACTCTTCATGGAGAAAAATAATCTTGTCGAACTAAATAATCATGATGTCACTCTTTCTTATCTAGGAATAAGCAAAGTGTAATTGTTTATCAGAACAATATAATGGCAGCAGGGCAAAAAAAAAACAAAAGTCCTTTTTTTCCTGGAATTATAAACTATTGTCCTCGCCAATTTAAAGAATTTCCAAGAAGTAACGTCCTAAACCATTCCCTTCAATTCCTTAGTTTCATATGCATTATTTTAATTGGATTATTTGTTAGATCAATCGCCATGTCTAAAGTATGTTCAAAATCTAAATAGGAAGTTTCTCATTTCCTTTAATTCGCCACCTGGATCTAAGCTTTTTGTATCATCGGAATCAAGAACACTGCAGCATTATATTATCTTAAACATCTTTTGGATGCGATAGGCGTTTCTATATGATTATAACCTAAACCACTTTCAGTGTAAATGATACACACACATGATTTTACTGAGTAATTTGTTATTAAACTTTTTCTTTCTTTTCTGTTTTATTAGTTTTTTAAGGAAAAGTGCCGCCAGTCGAGTGAATCATTCTATACTTGGAATTTATAAGATCCAAATATGGTATAATTGCTGTAATATGAAAGTGTTTACTTGTTTTTTCCTCGATGGCAGGAGTGTTTTATGTCGACTCACCATTGGATAGTACATACATACCGGCTGAAGTAGAAACAATGCAATATGAGGGCAACGAAGTGCTTTAGCGAAAACTGAAGTATCACATGCGTTGGCTTCTCTGCCTACTTAAATTCACGGACAATATTTCTCTGATTCGACCACTAGAGCTAAATAAGAAAGAAAACGTAATCATGGCGTAAAGTAATGCAATATTTGCAATTTGTTATGATCAAATGCTTTGGTATCGTATAGGCAAGAGTCACACAAGAACCATTTTAGCGCTACGCAAAAATTGTGTTGATTACAATTGACTTCCTCAGATGATGCGATACAGGAAATAGATTACTCTTGATAAAGCAATATGTTTACAGCAAATTATTTTTATGAGTTATATAGTTGATTTGTCATCTGTCAACAGACAATACTTCAAATTATGACTTAATGAAATTCGAATTGTTGTTTATATTAATGAATCCCGTTAAGAGAATACTGTTGTTTATATTAATTTATCATTGTAAAATCAACATATTTGCCCTACAATCTTTCCATCCATGGCATGGAATCTAGTGATATCTGTCGTTTTAATTTTTTGTCATCGGCAGAGAGAGATTTCACAATTGAATTTCTTTAGTTCGTGCTACGAATTTATTCAGCTTTATCTTCCCGTAATTGGATGAACATATTGAAAATGCAATTTATCGTAATCGATAGCTTACTGAAATTAAAGTGTATACTGTAAAAATATTCATGTATTCTTGTGATGAGCGTGCTCGTACGAAAATAAAAATGCTGATGACTAGAAAAATCGCTTCAAATTTCAATGTGTTTTGCTGTTCCATAACTTATTTAATTATTCCGGAAAAGATTGCAATATAAATTGCTTCGAAACACGTTACCTATGCTGAGAATAATACTGAGAATACGTTACCTATGCCTTAAATGTAGAAAACCAATTCCGTAGACGCCCTCACGCAATCCGCCCGCCCGAGTCACAACCTTTCTACGTTATAGTAGTAGTATTTGGGTTTTTTTGGGCGCACCGACGTCAAGGTCATTAGCGCCGTCTACGTTATATGTTCCCAAAATATAAATTGTTTTATTTTATTTAGTGACATGCCGTGGCTGTTAATAATATTGCTTTTCAGTTGTCCAAAATCAAGCTATACAAGTGGACGAGTTTTAGGTTCGAATTATGTATGGTACGAATTTTCAAGAGAATTTTGTAACACAACTTGTCAATGGTATACAGCTGTCTTGGCCTGAATTTGGAACAATTTAATCGTGGAAAACTTAGTTGTGCAGTATACTTAGTTTAATTAAGTGACACGATAAATTGTCTCTGTAAAGTATGGTTTGTAAAGTTTTTTTAGCACTAAGGATAGTGCATAATCTGAGTAAACTTCTCTCCGAAAAAGGTATGTTAGCCATAATTTTTTTCGAAGAATTGCTGCTGGGATTATTTCGTGTTGTTTTTTTGTCTTATATGTTTAGCTCTCTCCTACGTGAATCTTGATGTCGTCTGTCTTAAAGTTTGAAAACTCTTATTCATGCAGTACGAAGTTACATTGGCGTATAATAACTTTTCACCTCCTATCGATATACTTGGACATCAAGAAAGCGAAGCAGGAATCCCAAAGAGAACTCTAAAGAAACTTCCACCGAAGTTGGAATTGTAGGCGGTATCAGTCGTAATTCACTACGAAAGCTCAGAAGCCGCCCCCGTCACTAGATACGTCGCTGGCAACTGTCATCGTGACGAAGTCGGTGGAATATTGTTTGCCAACTTTTCTCTTCTTTGTTTGCGTTTTTTGCTGGAGCGACGTAAGAATCCTGCGGTAACTCTCTGATTTAAACTTATTAACTTTGTGCACTTCGTATCTTGCCTTACGTTTTGGCTCTAACCTGACACAGCTTATTCAATTTCGCAATTTTTTCCGCCTGAAATATTGATATTATACTTAGGATATAAATAAATATATTCTGGTGAAACCGGAAAATCAGTCGTAACATGTTTACTTAATATTATGTTACAGTTGCATGTTTCCGTGACGTGTTTTTCTGTCTATAAAATAGGACCGGAAATCATCCCGTGTGCGATTTTTCTCGTGCTAAGAATTATCGACTGGAACAATTTTCTCGGTGTTTTTTGTCATTAAGTGTTGCTCTTCTTCTGTGCCGATCTAGTTGAAATAAATCTTAAAATGTAGTACCACAATTATGCGCCTGTCTGTATCAATCCCTATCTCTCCTGCTTCCCTCTGCTGGTCTCCTTATCACACCCGGAAAGAGTAGAATTTCCTCCCCACTCTTCTGTGGTATCCGCGGGACTTCTTGCCGGCGATGTAGACGAGGCCTTTAAATGTATGTTTTCTCTGCGAAACTCTCCTCCCATTATGTTTTTCCATTAGCTCAGTATTATCTTCTGTTTAGAAAGGAAACGCATTTAGCCTAACTATAGGTTCACCGTTCAATTCGGCCTCGGAGGCCTTCTCTGCGCATGTGGCGTATAAACCCAGACCTACTTATTGTAATAGGGTTTGGCTCTCAAGGCGTCACAGAGTAGGTATGCATTTTCATCACTTGGTGTTTTTTCGAATGTGTGTATTCATAAGATCAAGGTGTCACATTCATTTTTTAGTGGAAGTCTTGAACTTAGAATAGTATTCCCAATCAGCATGCATTGTTGTAGTGTACATTTGTTCAAAATATGAAGAGATTCTTGTATTTCGTGACAATTACATGGGTTCTAAATTCTGTTTATCACGATTTCTCAATAGGAAATCACATAAAGAGTTAATATTTTATTAAAACTAGAACTCAACAGATTTGCTCGGGACTTAAGTTAAATGCCGCCATACTTCTATTTGTTTTAATTTCATCGCGTCTGTTTTAAGAGTGTGACAATTTCATTAAAGAAAATTATAATCAATTTGTTAATTCAACGGGTTTTTTTACGGCCCGAATTTCGGCGTCAAGGCGAAGGTTGACTTGGCGATGACGCTTTAACGTCGAAACCTCGGTCTTAAAAAATAAAACTCATAAAGTAGGTAAAATAAAGTACATAAAGTTACGCCTGAAACGATAGAATTTATTGAGACAATTTCTAAACGTTTAACGTCACGATAAATTCTGCTACGCGTATCACCATTTGCACACAAGAGGAGATTCGAGAACGTAATGGGAGTAAATCTTGTTTACTTTTTCTTAGCAACAGATGAGTGCTCGCGTCACTTCCTGCATTAGTGAGCTTCCCTCTTACCGATCGATTTTTTTAACGCACTTCGTCCGAATTGAGTTGGACATGAAGTCTTTCCCCCTTTGAATCAGTTCTTACTTCAATTGATTAAATAACATGCTCACTTTATATAAGCCAGCCGTAAATCTTGCACGGTTTTTCAAAATATTTCTCCTCTATTCTCATTCATCATTTTTTTTAAAGCAGTAAGTAAACACATATTTAATTATAACCTTTAAAATGTATTATTAAAATATATATTTTTAAAAATCACCCAATAAAATTTAGCCGCAAGACAAAATTTTCCCGGTTATGCAGGCTTCTTTTAGAAAATTTAAAACACGCCCAATACTGATTGGATCGGCCGTTTCCTGCCCCCGTGGATACCCTTTCAAATAAAAATGTGAAAAGTCATTGCGTTGAATACTTAAACTGACCATAGTTTATTACTATTCATGAGTTTTCAGTATATCACCTGTTCATTTCGTAATATGTGCGTATAAATTAATTATGGCATCTCATGTACATACATCTAATTGTAGTTGCATGGAACCTCTTGCTGATTTCCTCTACTGGCTGCATATACCCCATTTCCTTACGTTATTTTAATTACGATGTCGTGGGAAACTTGAAACACTGTCTCGGTAAAAATCAATATTTTGGTGGGTAACACCATTTCAGGTTTAATTTTAATGGCCTTCATCGGGGATTTACCCCTTTTATAGCGAGATCAATAATATAATATCAATCAATCTATCAATATATATGTTAATGGTGGAAAGAGTATGTCCCTGGAGTATTTGTTGAATTTCTATAATTTACGTTTCACCTCTACGTTTCTACATAAAGTTATTTACATTTTTACGTAAGAATATTTTTTAAGTATGCTACTATAGTTTATATCAAATATCACACTGAAGAGTTTAAATTTACTCCTATAGTCCTTGTTTCTTCGAAGGTAATTACTGAAAAAACTAACCTACTTTCATTTTTGTTTCTTGCATTCCAAGACTCCGTATTTGAGAAATCATGCCATTTACGGTTTCAAGGTTTTCTTCTTTAGAAGCGTTGGCTATAATTCTGGCTTATCGTCAAGTTCAACATATTTTCGATTTTCGTGAATAATCAATTATGCTAATGGCATACGGATACCCATGACTTCCACGCTGTTTCTAAGATCTCACTTGACGGTCGTGTACGTAAATAGCCACTTGAATAAATTGGAACTACTAATGGGTGTGCGTTAACCACTTCTTTCTGCCTCCCAGCGCGCTCAGGTTTAATTATCGTCTGCTATACTTTATTCAAATAGCACGAGAAGAAATTACTTGGTTGGAGAGCACTTCGTCTGTAAAACTCTCAGGTCGATATCGAGAAGGGGACCTATTTATTTACGCCATAAGTCTTTAGATTTTTTCACCATTTTTTTCTTTATTGAGCGCAGCGTCCTTGGGCGACAGATAGTAGTGCGTCAGAGCGTACCGTCATCTTCTGCCGTGCATATGTTTCTCCCGAGCGTCCTTGAGAAGAGGACGCTAGCTTTCTCATGTTTGCCGATAAAACCACATTCACCTGTACGCCTCCGCCGAATGTTTTGGATTCCTTTGTCGATTGTCCGCGTTTTCTTTGGCTCACAATGTGCGCATTCATTTCCACTCTGTGGGATGCGTGCGCTGTAATTAAACGCTTGTCTCTTCGAGGTACCCGCGGAAGATACGAGAGATTTTCTTGCGTTGCGTTTCTTTATTTCACTGTTTCCTAGAACTCGGGCCCCATCCAAAGGGCCTGGGCGTTGCCCTAATGGAGCAAAATGCCAGAAGCGTGGCAGTATAACTTAATTCTTGCTATTTCATCGATTTATTGCTGGGAAAGGCGGCGACGCAAAGCGTTATTTCTTGTCTCATCCTCAGATAATGTTGTTCATTGTGTTAGCTTTATCTCTATGTTCCAAAGTTTTTCATAGTTGCCGCCTTTTGTTTTGGTAATGTTAAAATGTTGTGAGCGTTTAATTTCCTTTGACCTTTCGTTCACTGAATTCCATCTCCCGGGCTGTAAGGTTGGATGTGCAAATTGGTTTTCTTCAGTCGGTAGTAACTGGAGCTGCATCGCCTGCGGTTTTGGTGGTCTGCTGCAAGCTGAGTTCGCTTTAGCCTTTGAAGGGCTACGGCTCACATTAGAAATTGGATTGTTGCAGATCCAAGGATATTTAGGATCCCCTTTATTGAAACTTGCTATATGTAATCCTCGTCTAGTCGTGGTGGGTTTAACTCGTGACCCTGAGTGTGTGTGCAGTCCGACCGAATGAAATACGAGAACTGCGGTAGATCCAATGCCACTGCTATCGTGCTCTCCTCCCATTCATTCTTTCATAAGCTGAGAGGAAAGTAGTGCTTTCTGGTCACTCTCTTAGCTAGTAAAGTGACAATCCGAAATGCAACGTTGAGAGAGTTTAATTTTCGTTGCACCATCACTGACACTCTTTTAAGCCCATCACTTGGAAAAATTCATTTACCCTGAGTGACTCTTAGTGATTTAAGGGTCTAGGGTGAAATCTGTTTCCTCATCGTGCGTTTCCGTAGGCAATCAGCCCCCTCCTGGTTTTTCAATGAAAATGCCCTTTTGGTACAAGTTGTAAAACTCGTGGCATTTTCATCCAGGTACATATCCCGCTTCAACATCTCAATCGTCTTTCGTGTACCTGGTCGATTCTAAAGTTTACCACCTGCAGAAGAGGTTGCCATATGAAGCCTCAGCTTATAAATTGCGAGCGTAATAGGTTTGATGTTTCAATGGGCAGCTGGTATCCCCTTGTTACTCGTCGACGCCCAACCATCTGTGAGCCCCTCGGGTGTATCTTGAAGGAGGCGAGCTTTCGCATAAAAAAAGGAAAGCAATTATTTCGGCGGGGCATTTTTTGCGAAACTAGCGCCACTTTCACTTTTATAATTCACCCGCCCGCTTGCTCGGCTGGCTGTTATTTTGACGCCGGGCTGACTCCACGGCATTCTTCCGCGTCCAATACTCGACCCTCCCCCTGAGTTTCCCCCCTTACCGTAACCCTCTCTTCTGCCCTCCCACCCTCCCGTCCCCAAACCTTTCTCTCCAAGAATAAGGTCTCGTCCGCCTTGCCGTGCTCGCGCTGGGCGGTCGCTCATAGACTTCCGAAGACTTCCACGTGACAAGTTGTCGGGGCCTCTCAAGGATACGAGAGGAGGCTCATCAGTCGTCATTTCACCTTTTTTGTCTTTCGAGCTAATTATGAAGGATGGCCAGTGGTCGCTAGTCGTTATTGTGTTTTGGAAGTTAACTATGTCAATGACGGCTTGTAGACGTTGCTGAGCTCAAAATCTTTCAGTTTAAATTTTTTTGTTAGTAGAGATAATAAACAGAAGCCTGTTGTTGTCCTAGTCTAGACATGTTTTGGCATCCGTCTACCATAAACTATTAAGTTTAATATATAATAATTAAGGTTTATGCACATATATGTGTGTGTTCGTGTATACCTTTTAACTATTGGATAGTTTCATTTTTTTAAACTGACTTACATTTATCCTTGGGTAGTAATCGGCGTAAAGAGCCTCAAAATTACAAATAATTATTCATAGTGAACTTTATAAGTTATATTATAACGTATTTTTAAGAGTACAACGTTTATACATATATATATATATATATATATATACATATACACATTTATTTATTTGCCTGAGCGGGTTGAATGCACGGTTGCGAAACACCACCTTACTCCACGATTTTTCACCGATCATTGCTCGCGGTAAATGTTCTGAATGGATTGGGAAATGGAGAAGGCCGTTTTGAAAATGTTATGTCCTCCATTGGAGCTTGGAAACTTATCCATTCACTGCTACAGAAACGAATAGAAAGCACCGCATATCTTGGCTTAAATTAAATACTTTCAAAATTTTTTACATCAATACTATCCCTTCCAGATATTTCGGTGTGGATATCTTTATCTTCGGGTATCGTGTCTTTCCCATTATTTACTTCATTTGTAGCTCTGGCAAAGCTCAATTTTATATCGATAGGCACACGGGCTATTTACATATTGCAATTGTTTAAAAAATCCGTTTTAGAGTGGCTGACTTATTCCCTAAGACAAAGTAAATTATATTTATTAACGGGTTACGATATTAAATTGCCTTTCTTTGTTTAATTCATTGGTCTTTTCTCTCTATTCTGCGAATAAATTGAATGGGACATTGAGTATCCAACTGGGAATTATGAGAAATGGCATATAGAGAATATTATGGCTCCTTTTCTTCGAGTATTGTCACGACTAACTCGGAAGCTCGCTATTCTTTCTCATTAGTACTTTTGTCGTGCTTCAAGTTCCCAGAGATACGAATCGTGATGTCATTCAACCGGTTCGCACCTCCGTCCTCAAACCTGTTTTTAACATCGTTTTCGAATGCATAATCGCATGTTAAAACATATACGTCCCCCGCAAGAAACCTTTCCCACAAGTAGCTTTCTGAGAGTAGTAACTCCAGGTATCACAGGACACTTTCACGCAACTTCATGCATACATTCAGGTCGTTATTTCGATATGTTGTGTGTTCTCTTTGTGAATGGTTTCGTGATACTACTTATCCCATTGCCGACATGTGTGCTACTCGTTTAGTTGCTGATATGTTTTAATCATCATTGGTGTTTTATCAGCAAAAGATCGGTTTCTAACACGTTACTAATGATACTTACGGTTTGTGTTCCGAAAATAAGTAGTCACGTAAGTATGTTGGCCATTATATTAAACGCTACCTTAAAATTCTCTCGAATTTACGGGCTGAAACACAAGCGTCTTTATAAATAGACTCATGAGTTAAAATTATCGAGCACAGATTAAGAGAAGTACCATGACATACGGTATGCACTAGTCTAGTCTTTCAAACCTTTTTTTATTTAAAATCATTTGGAAACCTCAGTTATAATAATTATTATCTCATGGCCATACTAGGAAAATTATCGAGCGGCAGATGATTCCTCTTTCCGAAGTTCTGATGGGAAGGTCATCTTGTTTTCGAAATAGAAAGCAACAAGCAGTTTTCGCGACAAATTATTAATGTTTTCGTGAAGCATTTGTGAGCACTTTTGTGAGGAACCATCAGATAAAGTTCTATTACTTTTGTATTATGGATTGCAAAAGTTAATAGCAAAATTGGTCAGGAGTGAAGTCCAAGATTATGGCTTGCTTATAATTTATTTTAAACTTAGTATTATGTTAATGAATTGAAGTGTTCACGGATAGACTTCTCAAAATATTATTAATGGCGTAGTAGTCCATTAGTTGCCGTTAAAATCCACGTTATGCCGTGGTGGTGTGCGCCAGGAGTAATTGTTGGAGTTCTAAATCTAAATTAGTTGTTCAAGGGGAGGATGATTATTGAAGTTATTAGGTGTAAACGAAATTATTTTATAATACCGTAGTGGTTCAAGCTGCCGCTATATGGTAGTTGTTGGCAGTAATAATTCCCTCGGCATTAGAATATAGCATGCATTTCGTTAATTGCGAACGCGTTTCGCGAACCCTTGTGCTCTTCTAGACAGCGAGATTTTCATCTCAATTTTTCCAGGAACTTTCTTCGACAATTGTCCGCAAATCTGGCAGGTCTTCTCCACCCCAATTCCTTAATTAGATGTCTCAATTAATATTTTTCAGAAAGGTTTCAATTACTTGACGCACATTTCAGTTGTTTAATAAATAAATAATAAAAGTTTATTAAAACCTGTCCCTAACTTTTCCATTAAATTATCGTTTATTGCCGTAAACGGAAGCAAAATTATTCTAGGACTCATATCTGGTGTGTGGACCCAAGGGTCTGGTGTGTGTGGCTCATGAAAGGTTGCTACCGTTAGTGATACTCTAGAGAATCTTTTCCTCCCGTCACTTACTATTCATTAATTTAAATTTAATTATAATACGATTATTTTCTCTTTGGATGATCCGCGTTCCGTTTCTCAAGAAGGGCACCGATTAACAAGTCCTCTATTATAAACATTCGCATTTTGCCATCATAAAAATACGAATGAGCACAGAAGGAGAGACTTAAAATTTGTCATTTTGCTCTGTTTATATATCCCTACAATCTTATAATGTTGACTAGTTAAATTGATCAGAAAAGGGTAACCAAAGCTGGCCGTTTGCGTCGATTATGGATAGAGGTAAGGGCCAATGGCAAAGGAATAGAGAAGTGGTATCGACTCTGGTTTGAAGAATTGGAAAAAATCTGGACCCGTCAGGGATATTCAGGGACAGTGGCCATAATTCAAGGCTACCTTAATTTATGAGCAAGAGCCATAAATCAGGATCGACTGCCGTAATTTAAGTTAGGAGGGTCGAAATAGTATTGCCCTAAATACTTGTACCACAGAGAAACATTTCAATTTCGGGATAAGTGCCGCGATGGTAAGTGTATTTTAAATTCGATATCTATTCAGATGCGTACATTTGTTCACTCTGGTCACAGGTCACTATCAAGAGACCAATATATTAGTTTCTATATAATATTATCTCGAATTTTATGAGGCATTATCTATTACAATTACCGAACAGTTTTAGAGGCGAGGAAAGATGTAGTTTTCGAACCAATTCTGCGTCAACTTCATCGTGCTCTTCCATTGTGTTTTTCTTACAAAGAAAAAATCGTAGTGCACTTCCTATGAATCCATTCCCCTTGTCGGCGTGAATTACAGCGAAACGACCCCCTCGGGAATTGGAAGTTTGTTTTGTAGCCCGGTACTCAAACCAGCCAAGAAAGCCTGTCTTGCTGTTTTGATTTCCTTATCACGCCATGTCATGTTCACCGTTTGCTCCATTGATCCACGTTTTATAAGTATATACATATATAAGTATAATAGGCCTCTCATCGCGACGAAAGTTTTTAATTTTCGTCGCATAAAAGGAACGCCAAAGGATTATGTAGTCTCTTTTTATTATTGTACTCTGCCTGCCCCTTCTTTCGTATCCGAACCGTATCAGTAAGTAAACGATACCTTTTGAAATTGGATAGGTCCTCGCCCACGTTTACAGAATTTAGAATAGTTTTAAGTGATGAAGGATTATTTATCCTGAATATTTCTTGCTCTTTACTTCTGACTCAAGATCTGATAAAATCGTCATATACTTATTTCTATACGGCCTTATGATTTTTATAGTTTTTGTTGGAGTAACTAAGGAACAGCGAGACACTTCCATTCTTATACCCCTATACAAGACACTTCCAAACCCCTATACAAATCAGGCAGATATGAACTCCCTCAATCCTTATTTTTCTTATGGGCATTGTTTTTTCGCTTCTAGCAATTGGGTTCTAAAAATCATCGATAATCATTTGCGTTATCTTGGTTATATTAATTAATATATATGCCTACCTTACCTTGTATAATTACGATATCCAGATTCATCTGATACTTAAACTCTTTTAATGCCTTTGTATTCATTGCAGCCGACTCAGGGCTTGGTGTACGACTAGAAATTTTCGACAACTTTAAAAGATTCGTAACTCACTTCGTATTGGGGATAAGTTTTTGATTTATGCCAAAAAAAAATTAACTTAAAGTATCCTCTAAATTTCATATGCAGGATGTGTAGGTCTATTTATCAAGGTACGCGGATTAGAAGGCAACTACTTTTTCCCTTGAATAATATGTCATTTTGGGTTCTGAAGTTGATATATAATTTATAGATATATTAAAACTAGTTATAGTATGTACCTAAGTATGTCATTGAGAACATAACCAGCGAGGAATATAAGTTTAAAATTTTAGGACTATATGTGTTACGGTTTCTTGACAAGTGTGATAAACATAAAATAAGAATTTTCACTTTTCCCGCAGATACATAAGAAAACTTTTTTATACTTTTGTGTGAAATAATAATGGAAAATACATTGCACCAGTCGATTTACCCTTAGTTTCTACTTCAGGAAAGATTTTTTAAATTCCTCGTTAATAAAGTTTAAATTTGCTGCTTTTGGCAACATTGCACCTTGTGGCGATTTACATGGGAAACGATTCTCCATAAGAACCCATGATGTCAACCAAATTTGAAACGCACTATAGTTCTGTTATTCTTCAAATACTTTTACTCAAAAATTTTTCAGAACTGTCGCTCAGCGTCAGAAAAAAACACAACTGATTTTTATTTGTTTGAGGTTTGGGAACGTTACGACCTAGTGTAGCAGTAAGCGGCGTTGCAACGTTTATTATTTGCTCCATGTGTTGCAACAAAGTTGCAGGAGAAATTGGAGTAATGGGTATGACAGGGAAGAAGACCGCGGCAACACTGCGTCCTAAATCACAGTTCTACTTATACCATGCAACGCAGCATAAAACAAGCTAAAATGGTGTATCAATCACGGTGAGATTAATTTCCGTTTTCTTGTAACTGAAGTTTAAACTCGAGTATTCATAATTTTCACTCCAATAATAAGCTCTTTTCTAGCCAGAATGAAAAACAAAATTGACATATTCTACATTGCAGAGTACGTAGTTATTATAAAATAGCTCATGATCGCACACGTACGCTTTTGGAATTTAGCGTTTTGAGATGATTGAATGGAAAAAAAGCTGCCGCGAAAATAAAAGAAGCCGAGTTGTCAATGAAATACGTCCAAGGAGGAAAAACGTTAGCCTCGACATTGTTCTGGAACCGTTCGAATCGCATGCCAACGTTTAAAGTGCACTGATACGGCTTCTTCTAAGGAAGCGAAGTTCTCCAATTGTACACACGTTGGATGCGGTTGCGTGGAGACGACTCGACACACACACACATACTCAGACCTCTGTGTGTCTGCGGTTGGTCTTCTTTACATCAGAAGGGGAAGTCTACGAGGAAGGAAAATAAAAAATTCCCCTCACGTAAATATAAAACAGCTACGTATTATCTCATCAATTTCCTTTTTTCTACCGCACAGTAATCGGTAGACAGATGGAGAAGTACGAGGATTTTCTATAAATCAAAATCAATGGAGTGTCACCAGTTAAACTTAAATTGCAATGCAAGGCTATGTAACCGACCGTAGGTTAGATTAGTGTAGAGGCAGCTTAGCACGCATGGAATTTACTCCAGGGGGGCGGGGTTCCTGCAGTTTCTAAGATAAATCTGATAACTATAAAATTGCACAGCTTGGGCAAGTCGGGGATTTACCGAGGCGTATTTGAATTCGGGACCTCGTTGTTAGCGAAACTTACCCGCTTCCAGGCCACCGAATAGTCCTACTACCGCTGAATCTTTGAAGCTGAAATTGTTTTCCTGTCTTATGTCTCTTCCGTTGTTTTACTACGTATGGAGTGATTCCTTTTTTAAACTTTGCAAATATCTGCTTTGTGAGGAATTACAGCGTTTACTGCTCTAGTACATTAATTAATACGCTGCTACACTTACAGCTGAATCAAATTTACGGTGCCCTGTCAACGTGACGCCATTCATAATCTTACCTCCGGACCAACCGGTTGCAGGTAAAACACGCCATTCATTCAAGTTATGGGGGGAACAGAAAAGAATTTCAGACATCATGGTTTTTTTATTGTCCCTTAATTTCTAAAATATTTTCTGTTGGAACGTCCAAAAGGCCTCCGAGTTTGAATGCCGCCCTCGGCTTGAGCGCCGCCACTGCTTCACGAATGCGACCGATGAATGTCTCTTCGGTCACTCTCGCAAACCCATCAGGCACAGGTGTCAATGGCGATGGCAGGCGGAGGAAAAAGCCGAGAAATAAAAAATCAATCGTGAGAAAGCTCCGGGGTGCCTTCGCGTCGCCCCAGTTGAAATGAAAGTGCTCCCCCGGCATTAGTGGTGGTCATTATTTTGAGGGACGGTCGAGCGACTGCAAGGGGGCTTTCGTTTTCATGTCCACTACCCCGTCGGAAATCTCTCGCCTCTGCGGGCAGGAAAAACGTGGCTTGGTGTGTGTGTGTGGGTGGGTG
>WURS02429551.1:0-72834 GCA_011762765.2 Rhinocypha anisoptera | reverse complement strand
ACCTAGCGGCGAATTGGAGAATCTAATTAACTTTCACTGTGCTTTAGAACAATTTTCACCCGGACCCCCGTTAACAGTCCTGCAATGTGGGTTTCGTGGGGCGCCATCTGTTGGGGCAGAAACCACAAGTATACGAGTATTTAAAAACTTATCAGAATATCTAATAAATAATTGACTAACACTCAGTTAAGTTTTCCAATGCTTATCAAGCATGCATATTTATTTCCATAAACTATGGCGTCTCTTAACGCAGTGTCTAAAAACGATTAACCCTTTGACAAAATGTTGTTCTAAAATTGATTAACAGTTAACACAAATCTTTGCACATTTGAACCTTTTATACTCATGAAACAAATAAGCTTGAAAGATAAGCTTTCTACAGCCCATAGAAAATAAACACTATTTACTATACTGTATAGGCAATTTGATTTAATAAAAAACCATTTTAAAATTCAATGTTTATATAAAAAATAATGCTTAAAAACACTATTAAAGTATGCAGCCTCAAAACTAAACTTTGTAAAACAAAAAGTAATAAATATAACACAATAACATAACACAATAAAACAAGAAAATAATAAAATTAATGTGACTTGTGAAAAGTTAAGACTTGACAAGACAAGCCAGTTTCGGATCATTGAGTCGAATGATACAATATTGGCGTGGAGTAAATACCAAAACGAGACGGTCAGGTTTGGGAATCCAGAGAAGAAGTGAAGCGTAGTATCGATCGGTATCGATGTTCTCGTACTCATCGAGCATGCTCAGTAGTTCGACATCTACCACGTACTGAGTGAGTTTGGTGTCAGGTGTGACCACCACTCGATTCTCGTTATCCAACTCCAACATCGCCTGCTCCGAGGTGTCACTGTACGAGATGGTGAACTTGTCCGAAGAGGTAGACGGAGAGATGCGTTTCCACTCGAGCTCGCACTTGGCCAGTGGTTTCTGATTTGCTTTGCAGTAGGCTTGCATTCGACCCAGACTCGTGTTCTCCGCACGTGCTATGCGCAACAAAAGATGATTCACCGAGACATTTCCCGTTTTTGGTGATTCTAACGGTGGTACCGTTGGCTTCGTCTTGGTAACACCACCGGCCTTGGCTGAAGTAGAAGAGAGTGGAATAAAAGTTGTATCAATAACGGGCTTGACGACAGAGGGCGCTGCAGGTGCTTTTTCACCCCAACCAGATGGCACTAGATATGTGGATAGTTAATTTAGTAAAGACACATTTGTTTTGATAAAATATTGACTAGCATGTTAAACAGAAATAATTTGAATGCATAAAACATCAAATCTAACTTAACTTTTGATAAGTTCTATAATTAGTATAGCTCGTTTTCGCTGGTATAGGACCGTAATTTTGTATGTTAACGAACCTCATTTGTTAGCTTTTTTTGTTGCCGAACTAATTAAATTTTTTGGTGCACAACCCACGAAAACGAGCTATAATAATTACAGTAAACCCTCAAACTCATTTATTGTTGTCCAGGCAGAGTAGAAGGCATAAGTATATATTTGTTGCTGCTTTGTTGTTGATTTGAGAGCAAACTGTACACGTTGTATTGATTAGAATATTGATTGATTGATTAAAATATTTTTTGTTCTACTCGCATCTGTATTAACCGATTCAAGGTCAAATGCAACTACAGTAAACCCTCATACTTAAGCGTTGTTTTCAAAATAAAGTGGAAGGCATTAATAAAATTACATTAATACCTTCCACTTTGTTTCGAAAACAACGCGTAAGTATGAGAGGAATTGTACTTTTAACAGGACGAGAGACAACTTCGCTGCATGACGCCCAGTTTTTCTGTCTTTTTGTCCGTCCTCACCAAAACTCTAGCAAACTTCCGGGACACTTAGTAAACTAAAACTTGATCAAGGGAATTTTTTCCGGAAAAGAATACTGGGATAAAACTTTGGAGTTCTATGGGAACCGAAAACATGGGCCACCCAAACAAACGCCATCTAATGGGATTAGAATCGAGCGTTGAGTCTTTTCTCGATCCTTCCATTACTAATTGATCTTGATTAGTTTTTGGTCACTATGAACCCAAATGCTTCTCACGTTGCCCCTAGGTCAAGGCGTAGCCTTCTTATTAGACCGTAACTATTTCAATGATGAGTCAAAAGATATCACCACACTATCTGTAGATAACTCAAACGCAATCCTCGAACCAGATCACAGTAATAAACCATATCACACAAACGATATATTTTTACAAAGTATAATAATATATGTATATATTGTAAACACTAATTGATTAATAGAAAGCCTAAATCATTTAGAGATATATTTATCGTAATTCAACATAAGAATGTAAGAACAAGCAGCCATAACACCGATTACAGATCCAATTCCAGCACGCTTCAGTCGTAGTTTCATAATATGTTGATCTGTCATTGTAATTCAGTAATTAAGTTATGCACTCATCACCAATAGAGACTTACTCAAAATGGGAGTATCAATTTTAGGCTTGGAAACAGCTCCATAAAGAGCACCGGTGCTGACAGCTGATATCAACGTATTCAAATCGTCATTTTGATCTTGAACAAAACTAAGGCCAACACCGATTGCTGAATAAGTAAGCGCTATTGTGCCAAATGTATTTGCCATTCGTGCTCCGTTTCGAGTGACATAGTTTAACAACTGTGTCCGTTTCACTGACAAGAAAGCTTCAAGTTTAGATACTTCTCTTAAACCTAAATATTAATTTTAAAAGATATGTAAATTTTTCTGATGAATATTTCCATATAAACCTTTGTAAGTTCCAAGAGCTCCCCCGAGTCCTGAGCCAACCATGACAGAAGTACCAATCTGCGAAAAAGCTAGCTCAAAGCGTCCTCGGTTTCGAGCACTGCCTTCGGGTACAATGAATTCAGAGGAAAGTTGGTCGGGCAGAGTGAAGGTATTGGTGTACGGTGATTGAATTTGACTAGGCTTCAGATTCCCAAAAGTACCAAGGGAAGAAAGAAATGGGTTGTCAGCACCAGTGTTGTCCATCGTGTCTTGCCGATTATGCTATTTTGCAGAATTCAAGACACTGAATTGAAGCAGATTGCACGATCAAGATGTTCAAGGTCTGGCAGCCGCGGCGTAAATAAACGTGGGCGCATGCATGCTAACTGTCCTGTTCACAGATGACATACCTCTCGTTCATTCATTATAAAACCACAATATAATCCATTTTTCGCTGTCGTAATCTTGCGAAAAATGCGCAATTCAAATAATAAATGAATTAAATAAGTTTCAATGTTAAATTCTACTAATTCAACAATTTATTATAAAACAATTACAACAAAAAGTAAAAAATATATTATTTTCGAGTTGACCCCTTGATTTGTTTCTGTTCTTACCGTCGAGACGTCTTTTATCAATACAATATGGTTCAAATTAAAAAAAACAAAGCCCACCGTGCCAGTCGAACATTTCAGTTTCGGATCGTTGTAGAAAAGAGATGACAAGATCAATCACCAGAATAAACTGATAGACATCTTGAAAGAACCTTAAAACTTTTGCTCAAAGCCCAGTACAATTAAAGAGCAACTTTCTCATCCTTGCTGTAGCCTTGTTCAAAGTCATAAAAGATTCAACTAGCATAAAGAATAGTTTGCCGCTTGCAACTTGTAGAAGCTGGATCACAATGGCAGGCTCGTCGGGTTCAATTCGCACAATAAATAATTTGTTGAGATCATTCTCACCAACTAATTTCTCAGTGTCACATATGCTTGATGGCACTCCACGCTCCACTCAAAGCACTTCTAGTTCTTCAGCTTAAATAAAGGTGCCACAATGTGTGCGTAGCGAACCACACACATCTGGTAGTGACCGGTAAAACAAAGAAACGCGTGCAACTGTTCCATATCGCTTGAAGGGGGGTAACTCTTCTTCACTTGTGGCGATATATTTTCTGAGCAAAAGTGATATCCAAATACATAAATTGTGGTGCCACGCGTATAATGACTATTGCGCTGTAAGTTCATCATTTTAAGGCTTTATTTACATACTGGATATGGGTATCAATTGTACAATTGCCTTTCGAAACTTGCAATTCAGAAGCAGAATTCTTTTGTTTCATGACAAAAATCAATATATCATCAATGGCATAGTTCTTCAGTGCCTTGTTCACTCTCTTTTGGTAAGCAGAGAATGAAGAGCGAACTCCAAACGGAATATACTTAAACTTGCAAGTTTCAATTGTACGTTCCACATTGAATCATAAATGGAAACTTATCTCCTGGTTCGAGTGGAATGCATTTTCTCCAATGTCATCCCGGCATACTCATTAAAGTTCGATGTGATGCGATGCATAAGCCAGGCACAAGCATGTTCAATGTGGGGATTGGCAGCAACGTTCGCGGGGACACCTTGTACAGCTTGCGATAATCCACATATAGCTTTACGGATAAATTACTTGTCGGTTCACCCATTGGTACTTCAAGTTTCCGTAAACAATATCGAAAATATTAGTTTTTTTTCAATGTTTTGTTTGATATTATTTGATGTCACAAAATAAACAATTGTGTTTACTCGCTTCAGACTGTTCTCAAGAAAACTTTTCTCGAAAAATTCCCGGGAACTTATTGTCAAAGAATATAGCTGTGTATACAGTCTGCCTTCAAACTCATGAAAAGTCAGTGGTCATTGTCGTTAAGGTACAGTGAAAGTTCTAAATTCGAAAACCCAAGTAAGCACAAAGGCAGGACCACTTGCTGTTTCATTATATACAGTGACTGTTACAGACATTGTTGTTAAATCTCATGAGTTTGAGGGTTTACTGTATATATGGACTTGACAAGAGTACTAATTCCTTCGTTTTTTATTAGTTATGAATTTGGTAGCAAAAAATAATATAAAAATCAATTAGGCACATTCACAAATAATACAGTGTTGTTTCAAGTTTTACTCTTCGAATTTACATTGAAAAGTGAAGCAAGTAAAACTTGAGGCAATACTGTATCTAGTTTATCTTTGTCATTTTCACTTTCACTAACACTATCTCTCTCAGTGAATATGAAGATCCCGATTTGACCACTTCGCAAAACTACCTCCAACTGCGTCGTCGACTGTTGCAGTTGTCGCATCGGATCGACTCGCTGGAGATAGAGAGCCGGCGTCGCACGAAGCGTGACTATTTCCTCTACACCTTAGGCCTTCTCTACATGATGTTCCGGGGGTTCAACTGGCTCACCACCACTCGAAATCGGTTCACTTTTTGATGAAGACCTTGATATGTTTGTCTACGCCAACCATGTTGTGATGCGACAAGGCCACAACCACCCTGCAGGCCTTTACTGATTTGTAACCAAAAAAATCTCCCTATTTTTATTTATCTTGTTGTTCTTCTTTTTATTATAGAGCTGTAATTAAGCTGGCACATGTGCTCTTGCACGTCTTTTTAGATTTTACTGGATGTAAATACATTTAAAATAATAATTTTAAAAGTAAAACTAAAGCTGAATTGCTTTAAAGGCAGGTAATTCGATAATCTAAGGTCGAACATGCAAATAAACACAACACTTTTCTAAGTGTATGAAACTAATTTACGTAAAAACAAATTATGGGTGATGTAGCTGGATTCAACTTATAGTGAGTGTCGCAGCTCAGCTTTGAGTCTAATCGAACAAACGGGTAAATACATTCGAGAGCAACGTTAAATTGATTAGCTAGTAGGAATATATTAACCAAAACCAAATTAGACTCTGTCACTCGATATATAGTTGACACTGTCAAACTGTCCAAAACCTGCCGAATTATTTTTTTCTGTCGGATCCTGAATGGACCGTCATTTTAAAAGCCATTTCCTTCACGGAATGCAATATATAAGCCCATATAAAATTTCAACATAATTAAAAAAAGTTCAAAAATAGCGACTGAGTACTTGATCCGATGACTAATCACTGATTAGTAATCAGCGATGAGTAAGCCAAAACAAATGGTAAGTTGTGCATCATCTCTCAATTGATAAGTGTGGTTGGTGAGCTGTTGACGTATTGCAAAGGTGACAATGAGGCCACATTGGTTCCAGCAATGAGTTGTCGCACAATTAGGCCTGTTGCAACCGGGTCAATGCGCGCGCGTCGTTTTCACTGCGGTAGCTTGTGTGCAGTAAAAACCAAGTTGAATTTCTAGGTATAGTCATAATTTTTGCAAAGCACTGTGGAAGACAAGTAAAATGCCTGCTTACCGCTGGATGACGCCACGGTCTACGGAAGAAAACGCTAGACAAATGATGACTATTACCAATGTAGAAAGTGGGAGATGTGTGCCACCGCTCGGTGTCGCCCACTACACCCAGCTGTGCCTCTGCACAATGGTTTGCTCCACCACCACAACCAACCTTTCACTGCAACCATCGCCAAGTTAGCTTGTCATTTGTGGCGCGAGCGGAGAAAATTCCTCCCCCTCCGTGCTCATCATCACTGGTGCTCACTCTTTCACACATTTCATCTTGTCTTGATCGGGCTGTGTTTGTGTCTATTTCAGTCTTCCTGGTAGTCTCGCGAGCCAGAGAACAATCACCTCGCGCGGAACCGCCTTTCCCATCTCCACCACCTAAACATGACCAAAAGATCTGGATTTGTGACCTGCGGTCCCAACGAGGCTCTTGTTGTTTCAGGTTAGTATTGAACAAGTTATGCAAGTTTCATTTTACAACGATGGCGCATTTTTTATATGCAGGATGCTGCTACGCACGACCGCTGATGGTTCCCGGTGGTCGAGTTTTCGTCTGGCCGGGAGTTCAAAAGGTTCAAAGGCATGTGTTTTTATCGTTTTCACGATGGACATAATCAAATTTACTTGGTTGACAGGATTTCACTCAACACCATGACGTTGGTAATTGAGAGTCCTCGTGTCTACACACAACAAGGTGTGCCCATTTCGGTAACTGGAATTGCACAAGTTAAAATCCAAGGCCAGAATCGCGATATGCTACGATCAGCTTGTGAACAGTTCTTGGGCAAGAATGAGGATGAGATTATGCACGTAGCACGTGAGACTCTGGAAGGCCACCAGCGAGCAATCATGGCTAGTATGTCGGTGGAGGAGATCTACAAGAATCGCAAGAAGTTCTCGAAGAAAGTGTTTGAAGTGGCTTCTAGTGACCTGATTGACATGGGTCTCACTGTGGTGTCGTACACCATCAAAGACATCAGCGACGAGGAAGGCTACTTGCACGCTCTGGGCCAGGCTCGCACTGCCGAGGTCAAACGTGATGCTCGCATTGGCGAGGCTCAGGCTCGACGTGACGCGATGATCAAGGAAGCACTGGCTAACGAGGAGAAACAGTCGGCAGAATTCATCAACAAAACAGAGATTGCCAAAGCCCAGCGAGACTTTGAACTCAAAAAGGCCACTTACGATGCGGAGGTGTTCACTAAAAAAGCTGATGCCGAACTGGCTACCTCTCTTCAGGTGAACCAAACATTTTCATTGCATGTAGTTTCTCACCAAATCACTTTGTTTGTAGACTGCCAAAGTTCAACAGAAGATTATGGAGGAGAAGATGCAGGTGAAAGTGATCGAGCGCACACAAGACATTCAGATTCAGGAGCAAGAGATTGTGCGAAAGGAGAAAGAGCTCGAAGCGACTATCAAGAAGCCTGCCGAAGCAGAGCGTTATCGATTAGAAAAGTTAGCGGAAGCTAACAAGCAGAAAATCATCATGGAAGCGGAGGCTGAATCTGAGGCAATCCGACTTCGTGGCGAGGCCGAGGCTCATGCAATTCAAGTTCGTGCCAAAGCCGAAGCGGAGACGATGGCTCGAATGGCCGATGCTTTCAAACAGTACGATCAAGCTGCCAAGGTGGAGATGATTCTGCGAACACTGCCTAAGGTTTGCTTGATTCGATGATGTGCTAAGCGATTTGTCTCATGTGTCATCTTCTTGGTTGTGAAGGTGGCCGCCGAAGTGGCTCACCCCTTGTCCCAGTGCAACAAGGTGGTGATGGTGTCCAACTCGAACGAGGTTGGCGCGGCGAGAATCACCGGTGAAGTGCTGGACATAGTGACCAAGATTCATGCCAACGTAGCTTCACTAATTGGTGCCAGTGGTGCTGGACAGGCCGCATCTTCCAGTGTAGGTACTTGTTCTAGTAACTAGCCTCACTAGAGTAATCATGACTAATTCTGCTCTATAGGATCTTGGAAGTCTGCAATTTACAAGAGCTGAAACATCCAAGTAACGATCGTGCATGGTTTTGTTGTGTGCACTCTCCAAGTGCCACCGTTTTTTCTTTTTTATTGTTTTTGTTTTTTTATATATAATTTATTATTATTATTTCTGTTTCGTTATGGTTAACTGCCAATCAATGGATTGTACCAATTCTAATTACCTTACTCTTTCGGTCTTGAATCGAACTTTCTTTTCCAGATACTACTTTCACCCGTTTACAAGTCGATCACCTTCACCTGGTTCGCTACGCTACACCAAGCCATCTTAACCAGGTCGTTCGTGTTCTGTGTTCGCATGCATACAATTGACCTTTCATCTCTTGTTAAACAACCAACTATTTTATTTTCAGCTTTTACCTCACACACACACACTGTATCAACAGTGACAATTAACTTGTTATGTTTGTTTTTTATCTATTTACCTTTCACTAAGAACTATATGTAAGAAAAGATTTACTTGCATTTTTTGTGTCATAATAATATTAATTAATAAAAATAAAAGTCCACACAAGGGTGGAGTGGACACTAGACATTACTTTTTCTTGATGTTCTTGTGGAGACTTTCTGCATTGCCAAGCATTTCTCGTGCGGTGTCATCAAGCTGTTGAAGCTTTTCGCCACGCTCCTGAATGGCTTGCATATTGTCCAACATGGTAGTCTTCACCTCGTCCACTTGTCCAAAAAGACTCTGCATGCCAGCCGGACGTTGGTAGGTTGGCTTCGGTTTATCCTCCTTGTCAGCCCTGAGACATGACCACCCTCCAATTAGCACAATCAAGCTACTCAATCTGAAATCTCACAATGCACTTACATGGTTGGTTAATGACGCTTTGGACGTGGCGTGGACAGTAATGTGGCGCGACCAGGACGCGATATCATTGAGCAAAAGTGGCGCCCGCGCGATGCGTCCACTCTGGTCACTATATAGCACCCACCATTCAGTCAAGCTAAATTAAATTTATCCCCTAGAACTTTATTCAAAGCGCAATAACAACAACAGCAACAACAACAAGAATCTCTCAAAGTAGTGTTTCTAGTAGATGAGGAGACAGCACATCTGTCCGTTGGGACAGAAGCCAGGTCTGCGAACTGTAGGCCCACACCAGTCCATGCAGGCATTCTCCCGAAGGTCGCACGGAACTTGATCAGGTGTGGTGACGTTCGGTGTAGCCATGCCACCGCCCGTCACTGGTCGACCAGATAGTAGAACAGTTAATCCCGATTTAAACTGCTGTCGATGGGCAACTGCGACGACACAACCCAACCGTTATTATACAATTCAAAATCCGCAGAAGAATCGTCACCGTGAAGGGTACTAACCGGCATCAGGAATAAACCCATAAAGCCAAACCAATAAGATAATGGCGCCGAGCATCGAAGCGCGCGATGACACTGTTCTCATGGTGATCCGATTGAATCAGATCTGTCGAACTGATCAGTGTCAGCACTAGAAGCGAACTGGCCGTGAGGATGGCGCACACTGTCAGTGAGAGTGAAATTCACAGCAACACAGTCAAGTGGTGTCACTGCAGTGCACAGTCTCCACCGGCGAACTCGTTGCGATCTTATCTCTCCACTAATAAAAACTGGCTTGGAACAACACATCACTAACTTGACTGATGCATTGCCCACTGTGTTTGCAACTCATAGTAATCCGTTAGGTTAGACCCAAGACGAAACGAGTCAAGTTTGCTTTCACTTGCCTAACTAGTTGCTTGATTGGCAGCGTTCGATTATTCGAAAACAAGGAAAATGGGATCGGTAAGTAATGACGTATGATGTCAGTGGGTGACAAATCGTCTTCGGGTATCGATGTCTAGTGGAAGAGTTTGTCCATCAGCTGATTCCATCAGTAGCGAGAGAGGAATGTGAATGGTTTGCACACAGTGGTGGCACGCGCCACACGCAGCAAACTAGTTCTACTCGACGCACTACCAACTTGTGCTAATCATAGATCAGCTCTAGGTGTACTGCATATCGATGGCTAGCGAGCTCAACAAAACTCCACTCCACTGGCCAGAGCTTTGGAATTGGACAAGCCATTGTGCCTCTCGGCGCCAAGCATCAACAAACGGACACACTTTCCGTCTACCTCGACATCCCTGTCTTACACTTGAACGAGCCTTGCAAACATGGATAATATAATAATAGACTCTCTCGTGTTTATGGTTCGGTTGCTATGGTCTCTGGTCAAAGCACTCTTTGGCATTCTTCTGCCCACTCCAAAGAAGAATGTCTCCGGAAAAGTGATCCTTATCACTGGCAGTGCCCATGGAATCGGCAAAGAAATGGCCATTCGTTTTCACAAGATGGGAGCGCAGCTTGCTCTAATTGACATCAATCAGGTGACTCGTTAATCTCTTGTCTTAGTTGTAGAATCTAATCGACTTTGCGAGCAGTCACTCAACGACGAGTTGGTCAGTGAGCTCAAATCGAAGAATGCAAACAAAGTGGTGGGCTATCGGTGTGATCTCACCAGCGAAAGTGATATCGAAATGGTGGCCGGCCAAGTGCTGCGCGACTTTGGTCACGTTGATATTCTCATCAGTAAGACTTAACCAATAGCACGCCATCACTTGGCCTAACGAACATCGCCTTTTCTCCTGCAGACAACGCTGGATTTGTCCGATGTGCTCCATTGCTGAATCTGAATTCACAGGACATCAGGGTGAGTGACTTGTGTGACTCACATGCACCTACTGACCTGAGAGATGGCATTACCATTTGCAGCGCACCTTCGACGTCAACGTCTTCTCGCACTTCTGGATGATCAAGCAAATTCTGCCCTCGATGATCGAACGAAAGAAGGGCCAGATTGTGGCTATCTCGTCGATTGCCGGCCTCACCGGCACAGCCAATCTCGTCGACTACTGGTAGGAGATCCAAACTCGGTACCCCCTAAACTTACCCTTTGTCTTTCTCTGTCCGGTGTCAGTTCGTCCAAGTTCGCGGTGAATGGTCTAATGACTGCATTGGACTGTGAACTTCGTTCGCAAGGTCACCACTACATCGAGCTCACCACCATGTGCCCATATGCCATCTCAACTGGCATGTTCAAGAAGCCCAAAACTCGGTATTACTCAGTGTTCTTTTTTATTATTTTTGTGAGTACATTTCTCATGTTGATTAAACTATTTTGTCGTGCACATAGGTTCAGTAGTCTCTTCCCGATCTTGACACCCGAATACACGGCAGAGACCATCGTGGATGCGGTGAGAAGTTCTACCTTCATGCGCACTATTCCTCGAACTGGTCTCCTCTTGGCCTCAGTAGAAAAGTAATGACCAACACACTCACAGTATACAGTATTTTAACTTTGGCTTCTTTGTTTACTTAGAATGCTTCCTCGTGAATCATTCAAGTTGATTCAAAATTTCTTTGTCTACGGAGTGGACGAGCATTGAGAATTTGTGAACTTTTTTTTAATAATAATAAAAATGTTAACTATGAAACATGTTTATGTGTAGCAAGTTATGTGAATAAAAATACTTTAAAAATAAAAGTGATGAAGTTTTAGGACTTATTACAAGAATTATTTCAAACAGGAAAGAAAGCAAGTGAAATGACAATGAAGAGATATTGAAAAGATGTTAAAAGTTGGTTGATTACTTAAAGAAAAACGAATGATTAGCAGGTGAGAGAGGTGCCGCCAGTTTGTTCCTGGAAAACTTCTATCACATCCTCCTCTTCCATCTCAAGTGTAGATGGAGTGTCACTATCATCAATGCGTCTTCCGTCGAAGAGGAAGCGCAACGAAGCAAGTGGAACACCAACACGGTCACTGTAGGACTTTTTCAGCTTGGCAAAAGCGGTACCCTTCTTGACACGAAAGTGAAGTTCAGTGGTATCCTGACCAACCACCTTGATCTTGATGTACTCGTTGTCTTTGCCCTCGGTGTCTCCCATTGTGACTTGATGATTTGTTGTTGCAAAGTGGTGGTAGTGTGAGTATCGAAGGTGAATGCAGTGGCGTAACAATGAAAGACCGGTGATTGTGTGTGAAGCACGATGCAAGTCAGTGCGGTGTGTGCCGAGACAACAGACTGCCGCTGCCAATCTAACGACACTCGCCACCAAACTACCAAACGACACTGCCGGCCTCAAGACTGCGCATGCGCGAGCTTACCCACTATCGATTCTATTGATCCTCCCTCTCCACCATTGATCTCAGTTTATCGCTTTATTAATTGCTATTATTTGGCGATAATCACAAAAACCTTACCCAATATTGGGTTTGAAAAAATGGCCAATGCTCCAATAAAAAATAACAGGGGGTAAATCAAACAAAGTAGCTAAAAGAGTTTTTTCAAAAAATAAAAAAAAACTATAGCGCCCTCTAGTCGGAATTTCCGGGAAGTACAGTCATTTTGCAATAGTTCAAATCAAGCAAAATTAGTCACATATTTATGGACGAGATTTAGCTTGAAACGCAACAAACAGTAGATTCGCATTAAATTGGTGGTTTACTTGATTTGATCGCCAAAAATTGTAAATTTTCGATTTATCAATTAAATTATCTCATCGTTTTGCCAGTATTTGAAAGTGTTCTAATACGAGGAACGTTTAGATGAAAACTCAAGTTAGGTTGAAAGTGATGAATGAGATCTAGAATGAGAATAAGAGAATGATGTGAAAGAGGAGAGAGTACACTGTACTGCTACGGTGATCTCTCGCATGGCAACACACATGCGTGCATCGCAGATACCGGAGACAATCATGTGACTTAAGTTCGTTTCTCTGCTGTACATATGCTTAGTAATTTTATTATAAAAGGGCGTGGCCATTCTATAGTTAATTCATCACACTTTACAACAGCACTAATCATTTGTTCTTATCTATGTAGTTCAAGTTTTATTACCACAACGATGAAACTTTAGCTATTTTCATAAATAATAATAAAAGACTCAACTATCTTCTTTGGAAAAAGCTTGACTATCAAAGTTTGAGAATTTTTAAATTACGGAAATACATTTTATGTATCTTAAGTCTATTTAAACTAACAGTGAAAATAACATATATATATATAATAAAGAATATTTGGTCAATTTGTTGCTTGTGCTACAAACACTTTTAAAGATTTCCCAGATCGATTCAGTGATGATTGCCTTCATCGCTCAGTGACGCAAGCTAGGCGTGTACTCATTCCCACACATCGAGAAACTTCTCTCTCAAGGAACCACACCTCTCTTCAAACTCTAGAATTTTGCACAGAATAATATCAAGAATTAGGTTCTTCATTGCAAGTGTAACTACTTTCATCATTATCGTCATTTATAAACGATTTAGGCTTAATATTTCAATTATGTCAAATAATGATAGACCACATCCAGTTCTTGTAGATTACGATGCCTAGCTGGTGGAGTGTGGAGGGAGGAGTGCGACGGCGCAACCGATTGAGTAGTGCACGGGTAACCCAACACTATGCGCACCTATGCGAAACTATTGGCGCGTAGAACACTAGCCGGACACCTATACAACAAATTTCTTCCCTAGTTTTTCCCGCAAATTCGTCTTGCGGCCACCGTTGTTGGTGACTGATATCTACCAGAAAGACTGAAATGTCAAAGCGCGTTGTTGGGGGTATAAAAGTTCCGTTTTGATGATGGAAATAAGGCAGTAGTTGTCTTTTGTATAGGATTAGTTTTTTAGATTTCTTACATTTTCACCTTATTAAGCTAAAGACTGATATGTACATATCCTTCCACAACAATTTCCAACGGCTTAATAAGGTGAAAATTAAAAAAAACAAACTTTTAACAAAGCTCAATCATTGTCAAAATGCTTTGCGCACAAATTTCCACCATCAAAACAGAACTTTTATACCGACAACAATGCGCTTTGACATTTCAGTCTTACTTTTTGTACATATCCGTCACCAACAAAAACGGTTGCCGTCGAAAACCGCAGCACCCAGCCCGGCTAGTGTGCTACATGCCGTTCATGTGCGCATAGTGTTGGGTTACCCACTGTCCGCCATCTTGTGCGTTAGGCGCGCAAGGCACAAACAGAGAGGAGCAGCGCAGTCGCAGTGAGTCGCGATGGGTTTGGCAGCTTGTTTGCAGTGATCTCTTCACTCCACCACAGTCAAGCGAGACTGTGCCCATCTGGCGAGTGTGAATCAAAGTAGCCCGAGTGGCTGTTTTGTGCTAGACTCGAGTTGCTTTCCCGTCGTTCCCTCGGTGGCACTGCGCGCCCGCTCTCTCTCTTCCACCGTGCACTGTCTATGCTAGTCCACTCTCTCATCCAGTGCAATTCGCTGCCGAGCAATTCTCTATTGCGCTTGGTTGACGTTCCCGCTGCTACTCTACCGTTCAACTCACTGTGTCAGCTTCAAAATTCACTCCCGGGCCTAGTTTCACCTGCTTGGGCTGTTCAACTCGATCAGTGCTCAATCAAAAATAACTTCAGCTCTGAGAGGGACCTCACCCACAGTCACAAGTGCACCATAGTCTCTTTAGCGCGGAGAATCAATGTTATCGTTGTGTCCTGATATATAACCTCTTGTGTGTATGTAGTGTGGTGAATCGTCAAACGAAGCCATCTCAGCAGGCACACTTTGGTGAACATCACCAACAAAGTAGCTGTGTAGTGATATTATCGCCCGCACCAACTTTTGTCGACGTTTGAATTGACATACGGTTGAATCGTTTTGTTTGTCGCCCAACAATAACAATGATAAGTGAACGGATCATTTGAACTTTGGATGCATATTTAAGTGAACCAATTGAATTATTTGTGATTGCTTTATCGACCCAAACTTGCAACTCACCAAACGCAACCGTCAGACCTAGTTCATGTTGACTTTCTAGACTTCTTTTTGTCTTTGGTTCAATATGTCTCTAAGATTCGCCTATTTTTTGACTTGATATCAAAATTTTTCTATCGGAAATTATATTTTACATCATATTTGTGTGAAAATAAGTTGCATCTTTATAGATTATCTGGTTTGACTTTCCAGGTGAGTGCTGATTTATTCATGTGCAACTCCAAGTGACAGCCCAGTCAGATGAGCAATAGTGGCGACGCATTAGTCGCATCACTATGCGCATCAATATTTAGCTAGGGTGTGGATAGGAACCAAGTTATACCGCAAGGGCTCTCGTATTGAAGCATGTTGGCCTTGTGGACACGTTGCCGGCCCAATTCGGCGGGCAATCTCGGGCCAGCGAACTTGCCCATCACAGGCTATGTGGATGGCCCTCTCGACGTCAACGGTTTCTGAAGGGCTGGCCATTGGCCAAGTGCTCTCATTGGCTGGTTGGTGAAGGCGCTTGTTTTGAATGTGCCAGTCGAGTGACGCACCGCCCACCACGCGCCGCGCACTTTTGCCGCCTTTTGCTTTCGCGGTCTTTTTGTGCCACTCGGTGACCGGCGTGCGCTGTCACCCAACTCATCTCCACTTTATTTTCTATTTTATTATTTTTATCATTATAGATATCTGGACTATATTCGAAAATAAAATATTGCTTCATAGTCTGGTTTGCATTGACCAGTGAAAATGTTCTACTCAGTGTTTGTCTTGGGCAAAAAAGGTCCACTAGCCCGTGTTTGGCTTGCCGCTCACTGGGACAAAAAGATCACTAAAGCCCAAATCCTCGAGACAAACATTGTCGAAAGCGTGGATTCTATTCTTCAGCCTAAGGTAAGATTTTGTTGTATATATATTTGCTCACCTGAATTAATGTGATTGTATTAAGATCAAACTTTCGTTGAGGACATCATCTCACTTGCTGCTGGGTATTGTGCGCATCTATGCTCGCAAAGCACTCTATCTTTTGCAGGACTGCCAAGATGCCGCGTTCAAGATCAAGTCAGCATTTCGACCTGGTGTGGTGGACTTGCCTGACGGTAAAACCGAAGCAGCCATCAGTGCAATCACCTTACCCGAGATGTTTGATTTTATCAATGATTTCGATCTGATTGCCGAGCCACAACTTCAGATTGATGCTCCCACCACCACGGCAAACATTCGAAACATTACTCTGGTGGAGGACATCAGCAGCATTCACGTGGACGATCCATTGGGAGTGAATGATGTAGTAGACTGGTCTGAGATTGGTTCCATTGGCGGTGGCTCAATCAACATCAAAGACGCCGGTGAATCTTCCTTGATGAATGACAGTGGTGTTTCATTGAGGAATGACCGACCATATGACTTGTATGACCGGCCAGCGCTAGACGATGGCTTTGGTGGTCAAATCGGTGTGGGCATTCTTGAGGAAGAAGACGTTTTTAAAATGACCGAGCCAAACCCGGAGGAGTCTCAGGAGGTGGCCCAAAACACCTTGGAGAACGGTCACCAGTTGATGGATGATAACGAGGATAGGCCTAACTCACGCATGTCAGACCTAAGCTACGCTGACAGTGGACCTCATTCGGCTGGCCCACCATCTATCGGGTCGTTTGATGGTGACGATGTGTTTAGTAATCTGGACAATGGACCCATCGATAACCAGTCACTGATTACCGAATCTGAGCTGAATATGCCACGCAATGTCAACGAGCAACCCCCGGGAACCTTGTCTCAAAACACTATGGTTCTAGAGCCGATCGACTCTCAGCAAGGTGGAATGGAGAGGAGACGCAAGCGAAGGAAGAAGATCGGCATGGTGATCGATGAAGTCAAGACACTCTCAGGTGAAGAGATGAAATCGCAGTTGTCTGACACAAGCGACATTGTAGCCAATCTTGACCTGGCGCCACCCAACAAGATGTTGATGAACTGGAAAAAGACTGGTCTCAGTGATAAACTGTTCACGTTGCCGGAGCGGTCTATCACTGCCAAGGTTCTATTTCAATACTACTCGCGCAATCTAATCACCACTCGGTACGAGGACGAGAATGAGATGCCCAACTACGACCTGGCCGAGGAGGATCTCGAGAGGTTCCGCGAGGAGATGGTCAACGGACAACACAACCATTTGCCCGACTTGCAAGACATTGAGCATGATCTTCCCCAACAACTCTCTCCGATGCAGCCCCCGAAGACGCCTCGACTGGCACCCAAGTCACCTGCACCGCAGCGGAGTAAGAGCAAGAAGCGGCCTGGAGAGGACAAGGAGAACCGGGAGAGCAACAAACGAGCACGCAATGAAACCACTTTGAGCAAGTTTGAGAAAAGCAACATCGTGGATCGAACTACCGACTCGTTGCACAATGACATGAGCAGTCATCCACCACTGCACGACATCAGCTCCATACAGGAGGTTCAAGAGGCTCGTGCTGGCAGCATGGCTAACGGTTCCGTGTCCTACATGCCACCTCATCTTGATGGCTCCGACAACGAAGAAAGGGAAGAAGAGGAAGATGACATCTTCGACGACTTTGGGGGTGGGCCCATGTCTGTTGGTCCGGTAAGTCTCACTCTCTTCTATATTCATCCCATGATTGATTCCATTGTTACAATCTGCCACACAGATGGAGGAGATGTTGCCCGATGAAACCGCCGATCAGTTTGAAGAGCGCATGAGGACAAAGAGGTCCAACCAACTACTAAAGCATATGGGTACACAGCTTGATGAAGCAGGGCATATCAATTTTACGAGTTTAATTCGTAATAACAAACGTAAAGTGGTAAGTTTATCTTTGTGCTAAGAGTTGAGATGTGCCAGTTTAAGTCATATTTTGGCAAAGATAATCTAACGATTATGATTTGTAGATTCGAAATTACTAGGGCTTAAGTGTACATTGGGTTTTAAAAATTTATAAAATGAGCAGACAGTCTAATGCAAGTTTTAAAAATCGAATTTAGAAATTTTGAATATGTAATTTGAGCTTGAATTTTCAGCTTTAAAATGTTAGATAAATTTTCTGTGGAATTCATTGAGTCAAATTTTCTGCCATCACTCTCGTATGATTGAGAACTATTATATATCTTTTTTGTCTTAATAGGTGGCACAGAAGTTTTACGCACTGTTGGTACTCAAGAAGCAGTTGGCGATTGAGCTATACCAAAACAAGGATATTCCATACTCCGAATTGACCATCACCAAGGGACACAAATACGACGAGCATATGGTGGCCAATATTACATAAATTATTATTTATTATTATTTTAATCACAATTATTTTTAAAAATGGCCCATTATTATTATTATAACTACTATTCTACTAGTGTTGTCATTTTGTCCTCAACGATATATTGATGCCAAGTACAAGCACGCACGGGCCACTTTGGCTATTTGTATTTTATATATTTTGCATGTTGCAAAAGGCAAACTTTTATGTATCATTTGGTTGTTTTCAATCACGAATTGTACCCACACGTGTCAGTTTGTCATCCTAGGTAGAGTTCGATCAACACTAGTACACATTATTTCTTGTATTTTTACTTTTGTAAATACTTTCTATTATTGTGCATTGATTTCTGATCCTCAGCCATTGCTTGTGTATGTATATTGACATCATTTTGCTTTTTCACTCCGTTCTATTTCTATATTCTTTATTACTTGAAATATATTATTTAATTCGATTATTAAAACCTTATTTATTCTTTGCCACATCCAGTCAATGCGTTGTATGGTCAGTTGGATTTTGGATCAAATAGACCATTTTATTGCATTGGTTTATAGAAATTGATCAAAATGGCCAATTTTAAACCAGTTCACGGAATATTATCCTGATTTTTATAAAATTAAATTCAATTTTCTCAAATAAGTAGAAAATATCATATTCCAACAAAAATGAAAAAAAATTAAATTGACAACTCCACACTTCGATACTATCGATATAGCTAAAGCTGTAACAAGGTGCATGCACAGATTGCATGAGTGGCTTGTTTGTTGTGCTCCTTACACGCTTCCACTATCATTCTTGATCGAGTGATAAGTGTGCTGCAGTTTTGCATACATCCACAAAACTTGCAGCAAGATGTTTGGTAGAAGACAAAAGAGCGATGGCGATGAGCTCGCAGGGAACGGCGTTTAGGGGTGAATCGTCAGTGGAGATCCATTTGCTTGTGTTTGCCGGTGTTCGAGATCGCCTCAGGTTGGCTGGCGTGGAGCCAAGCACCAGTGAAGAGGCCAAGTACGAGGTGGTACTGCCCGCCACTTGGCCTTCCTCGGCACTTCTTCGCGCCTTCATCTGTCGTCAACTATGGCCATTTCTTGCCGAGATTGAACCCACCATCGCACTCGCTCTCAACCTTCGCTATGTCGATCCCGAGGAGTCGATTGAGCTTCAAACTGGCGATACCTTGGCCTTGATCCCACCAATTTCTGGTGGATAACTTTTTTTTTGTTGACAAAAGTTTTGTTTGTCGTTGAACGGCAATAAAACAGTTGGAGTGATCACCGTAACTTGAATTGGTTTTGCGCTTGAGTCTTTCCCATCTGTCGGCCTTAGTTGATCTTTGATAGTGTCATTGATTGTGTTGACTGATTGGCTTCGCACAGTGTAGTTGCGCACCACTTGTCATTTCGCCCTCGAGACTTGCTTGCACTCGCGCTCTGTACTGCTGTACCTGCAGACACTCTTCGCTCGCAACGGGAAACATCGCGTCAACACGATGCTTTTCGCTCGTCACCTGTCCTCGTCGGCTGCTTCCAAGACCTTGGTCGAGGTGTTTTACGATGTCATCTCGCCCTATACCTACTTCCAGGTGGAGTTGCTTCACCGCCAGAGACCTCACTGGACCTCGATGCAGTATAAACTCACTCCCGTGTCCATTGCTAGTATCATGAGGGCTGCAGAGAATATGCCACCATTGGTGGTTCCTGCCAAAGCTGTGTATATGATTAAAGATTTGGCTACCCTTTCTAACTTTCATAAGGTAGATTAAATCTGATTGAAACTTAAGATCGTTTAAACATTTGTTTTTTTGTTGCTAACAGGTTCCTTTTAAGATGCGTTCAGATTTCGCAGAGTTTGCCATGAACATGGGTTCTAAGAAAACGCAATGTTTTCTTCAAGCTACCGAGACATTGGTGGACGAAGAAACGCAGATCAAGCTAGTTCGGGCTTTCTTCGCTCGATTCTTCTCGCCTAACTCTGCCAACCTAAACGATGATAACGAGATTCGTGCTATTGCTTCGGAAAATGGATTGAGTGAAGACATCATTCTCAAGGCTATGGAAGTAGCGAATAGTGACGCTATTAGGGCTAAGCTGAAGGAAAACAGCAATCGAGTAGTAGAACTCGGAGGCTTTGGTTTGCCAGTCACCTTGGTTCATAGAGAATCAAAACCTCAATGGGTGTTTGGTAGCGATCGCTTACACATTGTGGGCCATCTCCTGGGCGAGTCGAAGCCCCCGCAACTGAATTGACGCAACTCAACCCTTTTCGTATTGTGCTGCCTCAATCGTTCTGTGTTCCTTTCACTACCAAGCAATTTATCTTCACATCACTGTAATCAAATGTTGAAGCCAATAAAATCGTAGATTGTTAAATTACTTTGACTAATAATCTCATCAGTGATTAGCAACATCAACACTTTTCGGTGTTTTGATGCATGCACCTGTTGTTGTCCAGTTATTCTCTGCTACACACAGACACAGAGAAGTGATGGCCCGCTTGAACCGTAGCCAGTGTCAAACCAATAGATGTTTCTGGATGGTGTCGCATTGAAAGCTAGTATATATATTATATAGTATGTTTTGATGGTTCAGAGTGAACGGTGCCGCATTGGACTGGGCAAGCGCCCGACCGATTGCAGCCGAGTGACGGTGATGAGCGTGTGCGCGAATGCCAACAGGCACCACCACCACTACTCGACGTTTCTCGTTGGGCTACCGCACTGGCCGCCGGCACACTTCGCGGACAAGTCGCCGTCTGCAGTCACCGGGCGATCAAATACAACACTTGGTGAATCACAAATCAAACGTACCGGCGAGTTATCAGATCCCACACACAACATATCTCAACAAAAATTGGATGCTACCAGAGAAGTCTTGTCACCAGCCGCTATAGCACCTGGTCTAATGTCGAACTACTAGCAAGGATTGTTGTGTGCAGCACGTGCATGGGATGGTGTGTTTTTGTGCAGAATCGAGTGGTAGCCGGGTGAAGCACCCACAAGAGGACTGGTGTGTTTAGCGAGCACGGTGGAACTGGTGGCACTGGTCGGCGTTATCGCGCGTCCTGGCTCGAGGCAAACATCCATTGAAGGAGAACCAGGCGATAGGAGTGTTTCGAGCACGGATGCAATTGGCAATAACACCAGTCACTACCGCTCAGTCTACATCGCGCCACACTCTCCACCCGTCCACTCGTGCTATTCTCCTCGGCAGCGCATCACCTCCAACCACAGGTTTGTTTCCAACTTGTCACACTCATTCTCTCATGCTCCAAGTAGCCCTTTCAATGTTTGTTTATTTTTTTTGACAAGCACTCTTGCTACCCATACTTGCACTTTTCCTTTTAAACCTATCTTTTGATTTGTTTGCAACATATGCACAGCTCAATTTTCCTTGCTGATTGCGCCCATTGACAGTCATCTTCAATTTACATGACACATGTAGTCAAATACAAATCAGTTGCTTCTTTACTGGTGTCGATTTTCTGCGAATTTCTCTCAATAGTGCTCAACAGTAAGTGGTTCTCTTTTATGCTATCAAGTATCATCTTTGTTTTCCTTTTACCATGTTTTTCATTGTGTTAGATCAATCTACTATATCACCAGTAGTATAATGATGTTGTATAATAACAAATTCTTTTAATCAATTTTCAGCAGGCGGCATTATTGCGCCATCTACTTGTTTGCATTACAAATCGAACTAAGCATTTGCTTGTTTTCGTTTGATATATTGAGCAATTGTTCGTGCAGCGAATATTCATCTCATGTGAGGTGAACATTTACAGTTGGCGCTTTTCGTAAACGCTTTGCTTCGTTTGATTTGATTAACTATGCCCAACAAATTATTTTTAGTCCTTTCTCCGTTCTTCTCTACGTCAACATTTATGGTTTCAAAATTCACTAAATGTGACCTCCATTTCTCTCTTGTGATTTATTTTGCCTTGAGTTTTGTGAGGGTTTTAATTTAAAAGTAGAAAAATTAAATAGAATAAATGCAAGACAGTTGAACTCAATATCTTCTGCAGGCTATATTGAATTAGAAGTGTTATGTGTAGTGTTGAATCTATGTGATAATTGGAATGGGTTGAGAGGGCTTGGGTCGGTTGGGGTCGAGTTGCCTAGTTGGATGGCGATCACCTCGAGCGCGTTGCTGTGCTACTCAGGCCAAGTGTCTGGCTGAGTCACGGCGTCACCTCGTCGCTCGTCATCGTGTAGAGCCCATCGTCGCGTCACCAAACTTGGTGCGCCATTTGTTGTGCCACTCTGAGTCTGTGACTATTGACAAAACGACACCATCATTGGACGATGATGATGAGAAATCGGGCACTTGCTGTTAGGTTAGGTGCACATTTTTGCAAAATGAAAGATACCCGGCAGTACACTTCTCGTCAGTGTATCTCCTCACCAGAATCTGTTTTGTGATTCAATTTTTGGGCCTCTTCCCTCAACCTCATTCATTATTCCTTTTCCTGTGGAGTGTTTAATCAAACAACACCAATTCGCGTGCACCATTTGTTCATGTTGTTGTTATTGTTTTGCTTATGTGAGCTGAAATTACCATAATCCATTTCTGGTTGAGACCAGGGTGTTGTCCCTTTTTTAGACATACTCGTCTTGGATCGTCATTGTTTGTGTGTGTGTGTATGTACTGTGTGTAATAAGTTTGATTAAAACGCCACGTTAAGCCCTATTGGTCTGAGCCGGAGACGAGTAAGAGCTGTCCAAGCTCTCTAGCTAATCTAGTTGATTGGCGCCTGTCATTGCAGTAAAGAGAGGGAGAAAGGCGTCGGTGCCACTTTGGTCCCACCACTAGTCTCTTATCGTTGGTCTTTACCTGTACATTGAATTATGTTTCACCAATTTGGAGTGACGCCCTGTCGGGGTGAGGCTGCCGAATGGACCCATCACCCACTGCTTTGGCAAGATTTCACTGATCCAAGTGGTGAGTGAATTGAATCTAGTCCGGAACAGGCGTGTCCCACCAGATTGGCTTCAGTAAGGTTTGGTGGGGAGGACACCACCAGCACGCGCCATCGGTTGCCAAGGCACCATCTTGGCCTTGTACTGGTGAATTCTTAGCACTGTTGGCCAAGTGGGCCATTGTCTCACTTGCAGATGGCAATACTACAATCGATCTACACAACGACCTAGTCCTAATGAATAGTACTGCCACCAAGGACTGTCGCTGCGAGCTCGATCGATGACAGATTGCTCTGCCAACTCGTCTTGTGTGCTTCTGTGTATATGTGTTTCTATAGTGATCACACTCTCCTCTCGTCACCTTGATTCTACTGTTATGCCATAGGTTTGTGTCTTGGAAAATTTGTTTGTCATCAATCAGCCATTGGTGGGTAATGATTTCTGATCGATTTGGCGCTCTCTTTGGACTGTTTGTTTCCTTGGGGCCAAACGTTCTCGCAGTTTCCTTGCCTGCCTGGTACGGGTTCTGTCGAACTAATTAATATCGCATTACCATGGCTCGTTCTAGTGTTGTTTGCATTTTTTATAGTGCACTGACGACAATTAAATCTCGCGTAGGCTTCGTCTGGAACTGTTTTCAATATCACTTTGCTCTTCTTGCCTTGTGCTATTGGCCAGATCTCCTCTCTCGGTTCTCTCTACTGACAGAGTGAATGGTGCGCAATGAAAGGATTGCACCGGGACAGGTACATCTCTGATCGGGTGAGCAAGCGCGATGACGCTCAGTCAATTGCTCCCAATGATGTCTCACTTCGCTAGTCACTGTTAGTGGAATTCTTGAAGATAGCCACCCTCAACACTTGCACGAATTTAGACACGCACTGAAGCTTGACTTGCTTTATTCCGTGAGCACTAAGCGATCAGTTTTGACACGCTACTCTCAAGACTTTCGATTCTTTTCCCGTGGCAAAGGATAGTTGAAAGTGGTACAGGCAAGTGTTGACTTCCTTAACTCTCGATCTACGAATTGCACGATTGTAAGAATCGATTAGATGCCGGCCTCTGGTATGTACGAGGAGTTGAGTGAAGTGGAGGTGACCTGGGATGACATCTGAGTTTGGCTGTGTGTGTTCGTTGATGATGATGTCGGCCATCGGTGTGCCGATTGCGATTGTCCTGGTTGCCAATCTTGCGCGCATGTCGACGAGTGGCAAGTAGCGGGCGGCATCATCGGTCATCGAACACACGTCGCCATCGTCGCCAACTCTTCACCCAGTCTAATTGTCTCTCGATCCACGCCAGCGTCATTTTTGTGCTACAACTCGATTATCGTAATGGACGGAGCTCACTTTGAGGTCAAGTCTTTTCGGTTGTTGTAGCAGAGATTTAATTTTGGTGCTCGACTCGCGCAGTTGTTGTGGTATGTGGTGTGGCCCACTCCTCTCCGTCGTATCCCTTGTCTACGGGTTGACTGTGCACATCAATCCATCGTAACTGGCATCATTCGCTCACACCGACAAACTCGTTTCGTTTTGATCAATCGCAAGCCAACGATAGACAGCAATAGTCAGGCACCCGCAGCTTGAGCTCTCTCGAAGAGCGTTCACTTTCATTAACCTTTTCATGTCGTTCACTTTTACCACTGTTGTCTGTGCTGTACACTCTCACTATCTGCGTTACTGTGTGTTAGCAGTGTCACATTTTTCGGTAATGAAATCAAGGCTCTCCCGCGTGGTCTCCACCTCTCTCTTTCTCTCGCTTTCCTTCTCTCCCGCATGCATCCACTAGGAAGTGAACTTGGGCTCTGTAGCATTAGCATCTGACATCTCATCGTTGAGCTTTGTGATCCATCACTCGTCAAGGTGAAGTGCGCCTCTTTTTCTAATCGACTTGATCTAGCAATTGGGTGGCGTGCTTGTCAATGTCCAGTGCAGGAACTTATGCTCACCAGATTCTTTCCTTTCTTGGCTCTTATTGGTGCCTGCACCTTCCAATGCCATTGGCGCGATGATTTTCAATTTCCTTTACTCGTTGCGTGCTTTACTTTCATTACGGTTTTCATGGAATTTCATTGTCAACCCTGCCAGTGATTGATATTCGAGCAGTCCGCATGACTCGCCTATCGTGGCTCCACTGGCCACTTGAGTCATTCACAACTTTTCATTAGCCACTCCTGTCAGTGACAGATACCGGTATCGGTTTATTGGAGGCACTGTCTTTTCTTTTACTCGGGCATAACAACCTTCTCTGGACAGAATTCTAATAGGCATACTAGCCAGATTGGCTCACGATTTGCACCGCGTCTCTGATCAGTGCTGGTATAGTCGCCCAAGCTCAATAGAGCTGCCAGTGTCTCTTCTGAGTCTGCGGTGCCGTACTGTACTCTATCATTAATGACTCTGGGCTAATCAAATTGTGCTCATCACACTCTGTATGGCACTTTGCTGACAACAACTTGCTTTCAAGCTAGACTGTCCACTTATGATGAGTCCAGTGGTGAACTTGACATTGGATGGGGCAACCTTGGCCCCAGCAAGGCACGTGCTGACCAACTATAGTTTTATAAGTTTGATATTTTGCCATTATTGGTGATGGAGAAACTTGTGTCGGTGTGGCACTTTATTTCGCTTATACTTAGTGTAGACTTTGAGCCATTTGGCCGGAATGTGGTACTGAGCGTGGAATGTGCTTTGAGCATCGTCGATCGGCACGATAAGCAGCGGATGCATTGGACGGACCATGGTCTCAGTCACGCTCGCCTCGTGCCGGTTGGTATCTTTGTCTCAAGGTTATTGTGCCTGGAATTTCCTTTTCGGTTTCTTGTTGGAGGTTGTCGCCCGTCGCGAGTGTCCCAGCTCATCTTACCCTCCACGCATCACCAGCCGTGTGTTCCAATGTTTGTCGTCGTGTCTAATAACCAACCGTCTCCATTACAGAAATTAACACGCCAGCCAACGAACACAAGAGAACTAGCAAATAGAGTTTGCTGTCACTGTGTGCGCTATTTATGGCCAGCGTTTCCATCGAGGCGTGCTAAACTAGGACTGGATTCTGGTTGGTCTAGAACAGTCTGGAACAGTTCAACTAGAGATGCTCAAAAAGTTATCGGACGCGTTTTGTTTTTTTCCCGCAAACCCCAAAATGTTTCGTGTTAAATGTGCTTAATTATAATGATTTTATTTGGTAAACTAAATGAATCGCCAGAAAGTTTAGTGATTGAATCTGAATTCCTGCGTAGGCGGAGTTATAGGCAAAATTGGTTCAATGCGGCACAGCAATTTGAGTTCAACTATGGCATTTGCGGACTAGCGGGCAGTGACTTTTCCACCTACTTGCTTTGTTTGGATGTTCTCTTTCATGCTCGGGCTAGGCTACTCAGCAGGGTATTTCCAGTGTTTATCTCTGCCAGGACCAGGCCTAGCATAACTGGTTCCAGGAATAGTTTGATCCCACTCAGTATTTCTTCTGACGAATTGTAATGCGAATTCAGTGCTATGCAATTGCTATCGACGTCATTGGAAGTTTGTAAATTTTTCCCCCTCAACTGTCGGTTTGCTTTAAACCAATTGGTTTAGTGCAGTTCGCGAGTTTGAGTATTTCGCTTAGTTGTACTAGATTTTCGGTGTGACCATGTGTTCGTTGGCTGTCTCGTTTGTGCATTATTGTGCGCGCTTCAGTTATTTTTAGTTGTTGCCGCGATTCGTTTGATCAGTAACAAATGCATTTTGATGTTCACATCGTATCCGCTGTTGTCGCCTTGGCTAGTTCAATCGAACGTTGTTCCTTTGTGCCTAAATATACTTGGCATGGATCAACTGGCTCGTGTTTGGACGCGCTTCATAGATGTTCTAATCCTCTTCCCCTTGGCACCTATTTGTGGCAGAGCTCGTTAGGCTGTAGCACGCACTGATGTGCCGGTGAATCATCGACTCGAGTCCGGTTCCGAGCGGGGTGGCAATCGATTGCAAGCTTGATCTACAGGTTTGCAGAATTCAGTCAAGCGACCGGTACCGGCGCCACTGGTTTCGACCAGTTTCGAGTTGTGCTCTAATTGATGGCACAGACACATCGCCATTTTCATTTGTTTATGTTTGGATTAGTTTTGCCTCCTGGTGTGCCTGTGGCTGTGCTGGCCACTGACACCCGCCTGAAGCCTCCACCGACCGTGGCCAAGTTCAATATCACTCGCAATCGCTACCTGGCTTGACCTTAGCCACTTTCGCCTCATGTGGCTCGTTTGGTGTGTTGTCTTGTCTTGTAGAAAGCTTTTTCTCTTTTGCTGCCGGCTACATGGTGATCTTCTGTCTGTCATAATCTAAACTGATCCGAGCACGCTCGCGCCCGCGCACATATTGCCAATTTTTGTGTTTTGTCTCTCCGTGCGCTGGCGCCCGAGAGTTGCTCGTAGTTGGGCACTCGTCCGCGTGCGCGCCCAGTCCTTCTCAGCACTCCATTCTGGCGGGAGCACTACCAGCCAATGAAATAAAGAGAGAGAGAGAGAGAGAGAGAGCTTGTTCGTTGCAATTCTTACTCTGCTCCTAGCCTTGGGTCTCACTCCCGGTGTTTCACTTGCCGCCAGGCCTATTCATTTATTTTCTTGCCGCCTCTCACCTACCGGTTTCGCTTCTATCTCCCCCTCTCTCTGACTCATCATCCACTTAATATCCTACGCCTTTGGTTGGTCTTGTGACCGTGCTATGTTGGGCATCATTGACTTGTTGATCGCATCTGTAGTTACGCTCAATCGATGCAAGCTGACACCCCTTGATAGCTTCAGTGACCTATTTTACACCAGCTGGCGTCTCGGGTGCTGAATGTGATTTGGTTGTCAACTAATTGATCCCGTGTTGATTAGATGAAGCAATCGATTGATTGTCTGCCCTTCACCGTGTTGTGAGTTTTGTCAATCAGTGAAAGGGGCCACCCACTACGCTGGTCCATTGCTTGGATTCAGGTGACAGTGCACTGGTGTAGTCCAAGTAGTGTAGGCTTGCGTCACCGAGAGTGCCAACTGGGTGTCTGTCTCATTGACGGCGTCACCACCACGAGTTCACTCTCTCATTCAATTACCACTGGCGCCTCTCTTATCTCTTGTGCCGATAAGCCATCAATGTTTATTTTTATTGGCGAATTTCACTTTCTCAGTGGGATAGCAGTGATACCGGTGTTCGTCCGGTTGGCCGAGCTATAAATCGCCCTTGCAGCTGTGTTGGCCTCGGCATTGGGTCTTCTACTTCTTGATTTGAATGACATTTGTTCATCTCCACTAATCGACTTTGTCTCCTCTCACTCTTCTCTTTCCTTGTAGTCTGTGATCCCAAGTACCACAATGCCTGTGTATTGAGCTGAGCTGTACATGTTAAGCAACAAGTACAACCTCCCTTGTGTGCTATCAACCAACGGTGCCAGCAATCACGTCACGATTTCATCGAATCGAAGTTTGCCCCGAACCAAAGGCAGTCAGCACGACTGCTCGCCAAGTGCGCTTAGTTTGCCACGATGAGTGAGCACCCGTGCACCTCACAACCAACTTGGTCTGGTCTCGGGGTCCGATCATGTCAGAGCCACCACACTCGCCACCGAGTAACATATCCAGCCAGAGAGCCACGAGTAGACATGGCTTTTCCCACCGGTGCCTTTTGCGCCTCAACCCCACTACTTCGCTTCATCACTCTCGTCACCTCACTCACCATTGCATCATTACTTCTCATTCAGGTATGTCACTACTTTCTTTTTGTTCGCCCACTTGCATTTTCTTCTAATTTATGATTGAGTTGTCGATTTGCTATTTTAAGTGAAACCATTTTCTATGTGTGGCATAGAAAAAGCGTGAAAAATTTAAATACTTTATGCTCTAATCTGGCTTTCTAGATCAGATTTGATTATAGGATTCTTAAGCAGGGGTGAGATATCTCCGAGAGAATATATTACCTACACATGCACCTGACCAGTGACTGTTCGCTGACTAGTGTTAGCACAGGTGAAGCACGACGAGGTCAGCCAGTATGGAGATGTGATGTCCTGATTGATGCTCAATGACATTACTGGCACTATTTTGGTGCCACTAACCGGATAGCTTAAAGCTACTAGCTTGCGCGACCTCACTTGCAACCCACTCGTGTGTCTTCCCTGTTCTTGAGAAACTACTAACCAACGGCCACTGTCTCTTCGTATCCGTTGTTGTTATTTACGGAAGTATATACTTACCTTTTGACTTTAAAAAGTAAAGATTCGTAGCAACATTGAAGAGTTGTGGAGAAGTCATGTGTTGTGTTGGGGGCGAACGAGGGCATGCATCCGACGTGTCGATGTTGTCGACTCACCATAAACGTGTTCTTACTCTTCTGATATGATAACACTAGCTAGGATGAATAATGTCAATTACAACCGAGAAATGCTCAAATCTGGTCAGTGTTGCTCTGGTCATGTGATTTGCAATAATCTCTTTCTCGACAATTCTAGTTTATCATTTATTCTTGCTTATAGAATAAATGCATGATTTGGATTAATAATTAGGCAAAGTTACTAATTTTGATAGTTCAAGAGTGCCGCTCGAATCGATCTTGGGTTGCGCCATTGGTGGTAACTGTAGAGTTGGTGTCTCCTCTCACTGACTCGAAGTGCTCTTCTCGCACTCATGCCATGTCAATATTGTGGTGTGCGCACATCGATCGGCGGCCTTGACACAGTCCCAATCTCTTCACCTTAGGTTTGCCCAGTGGCGTCAGTGGGGAGCGGGATCGCGCGACTGACCTCATCTGATGGCCTCTCTCTCTCTAAGCTGTGAGTAGTGCCTGTCGGCGCCCGCAGAGTGCTTTCGCGCCGGCACCATCGCGCCGCCTGCTGAACTTGACTTCTTAACGCGCAGCGAAACTCTAGCCAAGAATTGTCAGGTGCGAGCACGCCGGAACACTGCACGCAGTTTGATCGAAATCAGCTATGCTATTTTTAGTGGCATTGAAAGTTTTCGCTTGTAAATCATTTTGGTATAAATAGTGGCACACGAGGGCATGACACTGGCTCCCTCGTCTGTCATGGCCTCGGTGCTCGCCTGGTCTAGTCCTCTAAACCTAAACCACTCGGATTGCCCGAGTTGGCCCGCTACACACATCAGCTTGCTTCAAGTATGCCATGGCCAACTTTCACACTCAGATGTTTATGCTCTCATGTATGCCACTTGAGCTAGTGTTTTTTTAGTATTTTAGAGTCACCAACGCACCACTTCACTAATAATAACTACCACCCAATGTGCGTGGAATGCTCACTTGATGCTAATTGTGACGGGTCCAAACGCGTCGTCGGCCATGGCAATGAGAACTCGGTGACGCAAACTGTGGTTGCCCTTTTTTTGGCCAACTCCCCCTAACACACTTTTTGAATCGATTCCCAAAAGAACTATTCTTAGTCAATTTTGGACTACCACTATTGTCGTATCCGGTTCTTTCGGATATAAACAAACACTTTAGTCGTTCGATCGATTTGCACATTGACCGAGTTTTTGTGTGGCATCCTACACACGAGACACATTGTTAGAAGTAAAACAAATGGCGTTATTTCCGAGGCACTAAACGAGAAAGTCGCATTGTTGCAATTAGGAAGTGGGCCATTTAAGCCAATTGATGACTGACCAGAGCAACTAGTTCGCGAGTTAGCAACCCACTTGCCATGGCTATCCAATACCTAACTACTGCTTACATTACGTCTCACGGTCGGTACTCGTCGCAGCGTACCGAGATTGCCATCCACGATGTGGTTCGAATTGTGGAGGGCAGCCTTGAGGATAGTCTCGATCTGCTGCACTATCGCTGCGTGGACATATTTCCTTTGCTTGATTTGAATCGCGTCTTACGCAAAACGAACAAGATTGAGAAGCTGTTGGTCAAATATCCCAAAATGTCGGCAGCTTCGCTGGTAGTAATTTATAACGACCGTCTCTATGGCGTGATTTTTCAAACCCGAGATGAGTTGCCCCGTGTAGTCGGTGTTGTGACCCAGGTTATGGTTGGTGGGGGTCGTGAGGACAAGAAAGCCAACTGTTTGGTGGTGGACGAGACCGCAGTCAACTTGTGCCGACACACTGAGCTCGAGTTCGATGGCAACCGCCACGTTTTGATGGCAGTGCCACTTGGTGCCCACTGCTTTGTGCCACTCGATCGATTTGATTCAAGTCAAGAGTCCTCTCTGGCACTCTTGGTTGGCTTCACTTACCTTGCTCTCGACTCAGTGCCACTTGTCTGGGTTCGATATGGTGACTGCCACATGACTCAGGTGGTTTCACAGAATGTCAAGTGTGGCCAACTTTTCTTGGTACATTGCGGTGGATTAGCTTCTTCCACCGATGGATTTACTTTCTTCGGCATTGGCCCAAAGACCAGCACCTTTAACGAAATCTTCTATCTTGCTTTGATGTACTCGGGTAAAGGTTTTGAGTGCGTCGAAAAGGCGGAGAGTAAAGACAAGGTCATTCATGTAAAGCCTATTGTGATTGCTCAACAATCAATTGGGCCAGTTAAGCCTAAGTTAAGCCCTGCCGAAGAGGATGACGAGGGAGACAAGCAAAGTTCATTTGAATCTATTGCTAATCAATTGCCTTACTTGGTTGAAGATTGAATCGAATTATAAATATTTTAAAATTAAACTTAGAATTAACATTTGGCTAATGTTTGTCTATCTGATTGCTTGCAGCCCGCGGTAGGCTCTGAAACCAATGTATTATTACAAAATGCATCGGACAGCAGCATTATTCGAAACATTTCCAATGCATCGATTCCACCCATTCCACCTCTCACCACCACCACATCCACTTTGACCTCGACCTTGTCTTCACTTGTGGTCGGGGCAAATGTGACTGCCGTGAGCCCATCTGAGACCGATCAGATTGCCACTTCTGCGGGCGATAGTTTATCCGATGCTAAGGCAGAATCAAGGTCGGATGATTCATCTTTCGAGGAAACCGAGGATGATGAAGATGAAGACTACGAAGATGAATCTGATGTTTTGGTTACCGAGATTGTACCCACTTTGCATGACCATCAGCGCGGATTCTGTGTGCTGGACAACAGAATATCGTGCGGTGTTGGTGGATTCAGTGGCGATCTCAACATCCCGTGTGCTCGCAATACTCGTCCGCAGCGCCTTGAGAACGAGGAAGAGCTTCAATTGTTGCGCGAGGTTTGCCCCGAGTTTCTCGATGATCTCGAGGAAGGCGAGAAACCCGAGTTATGTTGCAACATACGTGGACTTCGTGAGCTTAAGACCAATTACGACATGCCCAAGCAAATGGGTCTCAACCGCTGTCCTTCATGCTTCTACAACTTTCGTCGCATTTTTTGCAACTCAGCCTGCTCGCCGCGGCAAAACAAGTTTCTTCGGGTGGACCAAACTACTCCGGTTGCTGCCTACAACCAAACTATGATGCAAGTGAAGCAAATGACTTACTTCATGAACCCAGAATTTGCCGACGGGCTTTACGAATCTTGCAAATGTAATTATAAACAATTTCTTTTCTTTTGCTTTAGAATTGACAATTTTTGTTTGACAGACATTCAAGGTTTATCCTCGGGCCTATACGCACTCGACATGATGTGTGGTCCACATGGTGCAAAGAATTGCAACGGACAACGTTGGATTAATTTTATGGGCCAGGCGGTAGAGAATGGCGGCTTTGCGCCATTCCAGATCAACTATGAGTTCAGTACCGATGAGCGAATTTTCTTGAACACAACGGTCACCCCAATAGAACCACTGCAACCAGAACCAATCTCATGTATGTCAGTGCCACCTGGTCTCTCACCAGATGACCCAGCCAACATGTGTCCTTGCCAAGAGTGTTCAACTTGTCTCGAGTCAAAGGGCAAGCGATTGCTTGAAAGTTTCGTCTCGAAGATGTCTCGATACGGACACGAACTGGAGCACCCTTCCTTTTCGATCTATGCCTTGAGTTCGTGCGCTACTACTGGCCTTATCTTTTATATCTTCATTATCATCGTGGTGTTGGTTTATTTTCTAATTTTTAACACCCGCGAGAAGTCTACTTACAAAGGTACGGAGTTACACCAATGCGGAACTGTGTAATCGCTCACATTACACGGTTCACTTATTTCACTAATGTTGATGATTTGATTAATCACGAGGTTTATTATCTAGTTTCAGAATCAACCAACTCGTTCAACTATGCAAACAACGGAGGCACCACTTACTTTGGGCCTAACAATGAGTCGTTGCACTCTTCCAACCCGTGCACTTATGAGCATGAATTCGAGCGATTTGTACCGCCCAAGGTATCCCCGAATGAAAAAGACGTTGGCACCACTGGCACGCAGACCAACTGTTCTCAGATTAACATCATACATCCCTTGGAGCAGCTTCATGTAGCCAATTTAGCTCTTGGAATTCGCTTGGAACGGTTCTTTGAAAATATATTCCGTCAATGGGGAACATTTGTGGCGAAGAATCCTTGGTCAATCATTATCGGTTCTATCACAGTGAGTCTTTACCTGGCGGCGGGAGTCTACACCAACTTTCAGGTGACCACGGATCCTGTTGATTTGTGGGTGCCTGCTGGCAGCAAAGCTCGCAGCGATATGGAGTATTTCAATAGCAAATTCTGGAAGTTCTATCGAATTGAACAAGTGATCATTGAACCGAAAAATATTGATTCATTTGTTGACCCAAAATACAACAACAGTGATCATGAAATGATTAAATTTGGACCGGTTTACAATCACACTTTTCTGCTGCAGGCATTCAACTTGTATCAAAGCATTGTGAATATTAGTGCAAAGTATGTCGATGCAAAGGTTTCGAAGATGGTTGTCCTGGATGATATTTGCTACAAACCACTCGGCGGACACTGTGCTTCTCAAAGTATCTTTACCTTTTTTCATGACGACCTTCAACAAGTGATGAGCGCGGACTATTTGAAGCGAATTCAGAGCTGCGTTGAGTAAGTTATTCTTGTTGGATATTAAGATGTGTTTTCTAATGATACTTGCATTTCTAGAAATGGCTTAAATCCAAAGTGTTTTAAGGAAAACGGCGTTCCACTAGTTTATCCGGGCATCGCGCTAGGTGGATTCGAAAATGATCAGTACTTGGAAGCAAGTGCATTGATATTTACATTCCCAGTGAAGAACCACAATAATCCAAAGATGAATAGCTTTGCCAACCAGTGGGAAAAAGAGTTTCTAATGTTGCTGGGCAATTGCACTTCGGACCCGCAATACTCACTTCTCAACGTTGCTTACAAAGCAGAGAGATCAATTGAAGACGAGTTGGATCGGCAAAGCGAGTCGGACATCGTGACCGTGGCTGTGAGTTATCTCATCATGTTCATCTACATTCTTCTCGCTCTTGGAGATCTCGACAAATGTTCCACCATTTTGATGAATGCTCGGTTTACTCTTGGATTTGTTGGTGTTGCCGTAGTACTGCTTTCGGTCTTGGCGTCACTCGGATTCTTTTTCTACTTTAACATTCCAGCAACGTTGATTATCGTAGAAGTGATTCCGTTCCTGGTGTTGGCCGTAGGTGTGGACAACATCTTTATTTTGGTTCAATCCTATCAGCGAGATGAGAGGCAAGAAAACGAGAGTTTGGTGGACCAGATTGGCCGTGTGGTGGGCGAAGTAGCACCCAGCATGCTTCTTTCCTCTCTTTCGATGAGTGCTTGTTTCTTCATAGGAACCTTGACGGAGATGCCCGCGGTGCGCATGTTTGCACTCTATGCCGCTGTGGCTCTCATCATCAACTTTTTCCTTCAAATGACTTGCTTCTTGGGTTTGTTTACGTTGGACACCCGACGTCAACTGGATCATCGTCTCGATATCTTTTGGTGTATCAAATCATCGAAAAAGGCCAAGTCAGCTCGTGGTAGCAACGAGTATGACACTATCAACAAAGAAAGTCTACTTTACACTCTCTTCAAAGATATCTACTCAAGCTTGTTGCTGCAAGACAAGGTTCGCATGGTTGTGCTACTTCTCTTTGGCGCCTGGTTCTGCTCTTCCCTTGCGGTGCTCGACAAGATTCACATTGGCTTGGAGCAAGATCTCACCATGCCAGAAGACTCGTATATGATTAACTACTTCAACTTTTATAAGAAATACTTTGTCACTGGTCCGCCGGTTTATTTCATGATCACCGAAGGGCTTGATTATTCAGATCCCAAAACGCAACGAATGTTATGCACACAGAACAAGTGTGAAGATGACTCGTTGCCCTCTATTCTGGGTCTCCTATCCAAGAGGACTAATCTGTAAGTAGTGATGCATAGTCATCGCAAATAACTGATCTGGATACTCAAATTTTCTCTCTGTTCAGAACTTACTTGCAAACTAAGCCAATTTCGTGGGTGGACAGCTATTTTGAATACCTGGAAAGCTCGAACTGTTGTTATAAACGTGTGGGTAATGGAACAGAAGAGGAGCAGTGCTTTGCGGATCGTAAGTGGACAATGTGTTAGCAGTAGTATAACTTGCCTGATTTGTTTGCTTGTTGCAATTACAGGTCAAAAGTGTCATCAGTGTTGGCTGCAGGAGAGCTGGCCTACCGGGGACGATTTCAATCACTACATTCCATACTTTCTCCGTCAGCCACCCAACTCGTACTGTGCCAAGGCGGGTCTTGGACAGTTCGATGATGCTGTACGCTTCACCATCAATAAGACACGCAATGTGCACATTACCAGTAAGGCGTTTGTTTGCTTCCATTTGGTTCAATCTTCCTCACTTTCTCCCAATTTTCTTGTCATCTTTCTAGCTTCATACCTAATGGCTTACCGTAGCACATTGAAAACTTCTGAAGACTTTTATGAATCACTTCGATCATCGCGTGAGATAGCCGACATGTTGACTGAGAAGTTACAGAATGCTACTGGCACTGAAGCAGAGGTTCGCTCCTACAGTTTTCCAGACGTCTTCTATGAACAGTACTTGACCATGTGGCCTGACACTATTAAGAGCCTGGGCATTTCTATCTTTGCCATTTTTGTGGTGACCTTCCTCTTTCTTGGTCTCGACTTCTACTCGGCTTTTATCGTAGCTATCACTATTTTAATGATCATCGTTGATCTGATGGCCATGATGTATTGGTGGGATATCTCGCTCAACGCAGTCTCGTTGGTTAACCTCGTGGTGGTGAGTGACTTTTCCACTGTAGACCCACTCTAAACTTAAATCAATTCATTTCCACCAGGGCGTTGGTATTTCAGTTGAATTCTGTTCTCATCTTGTTCGGTGTTACTCGATTTGTAATGCTCCCACAAAATTGCAACGTGCTAAGGAGAGTTTGGAAAAAATGGGAACTTCGGTAAGATTTAGGTGTGTTTGATTCTTCATGTTACTTATTACGATTTTTGCGTTTAAAGATTTTGTCTGGAATCACTCTAACTGACTGTGGAATCCTCATTTTGGCATTTGCAAAGTCCAAGATATTTCGTGTTTTTTACTTCCGCATGTACCTGGGCATTATCCTGTTCGGCACATTGCACAGCCTTATCTTCTTGCCTGTACTCCTCAGTGTGATCGGGCCCAAAGTAAATCGGCAACGATTGTTGATGACATCTAACTCGAATCAAGACTTGTTTGCCTCGTTCACCTGCAACTCGGTGGCCAAGGGACACAACAACTGTGTGCTCACCTTTTCCTCCTCCTCGGATTCGTCGTCGCCACCATCTTCACCAACTGGCTCGGAGAACATCGATGACAAGTCATTCGAAGCGGCGATGAGTGAAGCGGCACACGCCCACACCCAAACCCACGCCCAATCTCTTCCACCGCAAGCCGATTCGAGTTCACTCAGCAGCAACACTTTGACCGCGCACTCTCTCAAATGAAACTGATTAACTTTAACTTGAGTTTGTTCTTTCTTCCAATTTTAAAATTTATGCAAGTTTATGATTGTACTGGACACATATAACTTGGAATATTGTAACTGGAAGGTTATCAAGGCTGTGTCCATTGCAAGTATGGGAATGATCATTTGAAAGAGTGCACCTACCACCGGCGGGCCCAAGTGATTATCAACCCTTCCCTCTTCCACAAGTGCCACCCTCGTCGCTCTATTCTTCTCATTTTCCACCGCTTGATTGTCAGTTGAGAAGTCATTTATTTTCTTCTATTTTTCCCTTTTCGATTTTTCATGCGAAACTTTCTCTTTCCCTCACTTGTGAATTCTGCTGCTGTGATGTTTTGACGCTGATATGTTTTTATGACGTTGTTGTTGTACAGGATCTAATTTATTATATTTATACATATATTTATTTGCTTTTTTCTTTATTCCTTAATATACCTTTTATTCCGTTAAAACTACAAGTTTTTAAATTACTATATTTATATATATATATATTGTTATTATTATTACAGATTTGTAGGACAATTTTAAAATTACTTTTATTTGTTATTTTCAATGATGAATTGTGTTCCATTTAGGCAGTTTAGCACGACTGCCCAAATTGACATTGATTCTGGCAGATTTGTCAAATTTATTATTATTTATTTTTTCGTATATTTGATTTGACAATTAACTTATTGTTACCTTCGTTGACCAGAACTATGTTGATCTGACCGTAAGGTCAGATGTAATCTTGCCTACTAGCTTCCCAACTGAACCTGATGCAGCACAAGACCTTATTTTCATCCAGGGACCGTATGTGTCATACCGAAACGGTGCAAGCTTTTTTGTATTAACACATTTCCATTCTTCTCTCTCTCTCTCTCTCTCTCTCTCTCTAACTATCTTTCATATCTTGTCATTTTTCCTCTTTCTTGATAATGTGATTTGTTTTCATTGGCATAATTGTTAAATATTTTTTCATACACATCTACCTTCACACCAATACATGCAATGTTCATTTGGCACAAATTATTAAAAAACAATTAATAAAATGTGCAGGAATATTACGATTGAAGTTGAATTGATTCTGAAGCGTTAGATGGCGCTGATGGCCCCTTGTGTCTCAGTGATGTTTTTTTGGGATACATGCTAACTAATTTTTCCAAAGCACTGTGGAAGGCTAGATATTTTTTTGAAAATTTCACAGTCCTACAGGCAATACTAAAGAAACGAACAAAAATGTTCTCTACCTTTGGCAGTGCAAAGTAGCTTTTTTGAGATGTGGTCAGAGGTAAAGCGTACTCATCCTCTATGGCGATCTACAATGGAGATTTTTTCTTGAGCAGGCAGATTGTTGAGTGTTTCCTGTACTACTTTTGTTTCTAGTTTTGAAGGAGTTGAAAGTTACACTTTACCGGTCACGCCATGTGATTTAATTTATGTTAGATTAAATGGAATATATCTGGTAGTGCAACCCAAGAGAGCAAGGCCTATCGTAAGTCATTTATTTGGGCGCCTGGTGCTTTGGCATAAATCTCCTGGTCGTTAGGAAAATGCGTTATTCGAGAATAGAAGTGTTTTGGCACTCGATCGGCTGGCAATTAGAGCCTTGGCTCACAATCGAGCTCAAGTGGCACACCAGTGGCGCGCAATTGGCTAATTCTTCGTTAAGCTTTGATTGATCGCCATCGCCTCCCATTTGCTTTTGCCAATTTGTCTGCATTCGGGCTCATAATTTTTATTAATTACTTTCCTTTAAGCCAATTTTTTTCAAGAGGGGTGACTATATACAAAAATAAATACGGCGGCGATTATGATGATGATGGGCATATTGCAGTGAGAGCTGAGAGCGTGCACATGCTTGATCGAGTGCCCTAGCACAACCATCCGTGAAATACTTGGCAGTCATAATCTGTCTGTTGTGGTTTGTGTTTGCAACACGCACACCCATTTACTTTAGGCAGCATCACATTGCGAATATTTTCTATTTTCGATCAATTGAATTGGATGCAAGCACACACACACACACAAGGGAAATGGTGCCCATGGGCTCGTAAGGGCTTACACTATGCTGACTTCTAATAAAATCTCATCAAAAAGTAAGCCATGCTGCACATCAATCGACAACTCTGATTCCGGTACCGGCTGCTCTTGGTTGGTTGGCAAGTTTATTCTCAAGGTTCATGTTGCTTCATCGATCAGTCATCTGTCAACCGATGTGAAGTGTCGGTGTGTGCGTTACTACGCTTACAAACTTTAACTTTGCCTCAAACTCTCGTATAATAAGTCACTCTAATCGCACTGTCATTTTTTCACACTTTCACGTTTATTGTTTTATTTTTTCTCGGTTCAACAATTTTTTTAAATTTGCTGGTAGCAAGTTAAACGATTTAGCTTGGCCACCGATCGAGTTTTAATTCGACTCGATAGAGTCGTCTCACCGTTTGTGGTCTGATGTCAATTCCGACGGCAAGTGTTGCGACTTAATCTGAGCCAAATCACAGTTCCAAGGATGTTTGTCAGTGCATTTCATTCAACCTAATTCTAATTTATTTGTACAACTCAGTTGGGTACCAAAAATCCTGGTGAATGTTGTTTCTCTTTACATGTGCGTGCTGGGATAAAAGATTAAGACAGTATTGTATTGCATTGCAAAATAAGAAACAGTCCGAGTTTTTAATTAGTTTTGGTACCACCAGACAGAGCCAAGGCACGTTGAAGAATCAAAGTGGAATTAAATAACTTCTCTTCAAGTTTAAGCGCATGTGGCATTACTTTTCGGTTAGGTTTGATTTCATTTTACGATCCTATTGCAGAGTTGGAATTCGTTGACTGTTTACCATTCTATTCTGTTATGTGGTAATAGCATGGCTTCACCGCGAAATTGGATCAAATTGTTTTTAATTAGATCTGTAGAGTCTGGGAAAGTTGGTGTTGACCAATTCTTGTAGTAAAAGCACTTTTTCTTATCTGGTCACTGGCAGAAGCAATGCTAAGCTTTACTCATTTCCGGGGTCACTCAATTTTGATGTTGAGGAGGGTTGGCTAGTTTTGCCTCACGCCCTCTTATCTAAGTCATCTGGCGCGTTCAAGGCCATATCGATTTGGAGCCATATTTGAGTGAGCTCGCGCCGATCAGTGGCGAGTCTTATTGCTAGTTGTCTGCGTGAGTAGTCATAGATCATTATTGGGATGTAATGAAATGCCTTTCTCGGCGGGCGCTGTCGCTCACTAGGAAAGAAAAAACAATTTGAGATAATTTAAAATAGCAATGGCAATTGATTGAGAGAGTCGGCATCGGCACTTGCAGTCCGAGTGGCACTACCATCAACACCAGCGAAGCACGCGCCTTGCACACTCACCACTGTGGTGCGTGATAGTGATGTTGACACCCTAGCACACCACTCTGCCACACTCATAGCACTCTCCTACCGACCCAATCAAAGTAGCATATATTTTGCTTATTCATAATGATTGACTGAGGAAATGTATGATAGCTTACTAACTCCTTCACATCGTTATATAAACATTTGCTTATCACAAGGGTAGCGTTGCTTTCAGTTTGCTCGATTTAATCAGCTCGCTAGACTGGATTCTCGCCTGGTACATCCACTCGGCTCGGTTCCCTTCCACAATGGCTACACACCGTATTGGCGCAGCTTCCACCTACCTCTCCGTTTCTGGGTTCTGTTCAATCTATTTTTGTTGAAATTTGATTTTGTAATGACAGAATGAATTTTGTATGAAGCCACCTAGTGCCACCACTCTCAAGTGCCAATTGGTGCCAACGCGCGAATCTCTTTGGCTATATGGTAAATATTTGCTTTGTTTCAGAGAGAAAGAAAGAGAGAGAGAGAGAAAGTGAAAGATCTGCGAGTGGCAAGTTAGAGATATTGAAATGAGATCTGTGAAGCCCCGTGTACGGTCTAGTGGTAGCACCTCAGCCTACGCTTAGCGATGACCAAGCCTGGCCACATCTGTCCCTGGACGTGCCCGCTTCACCAGTTTCGACTAGCGACTATTGCAACGCTAGTTCGCGTCTCCTCGGCGCCAAATCGGCGAATAATTCGCTTACTGTCAGCCAGACAATTGACTTAAATGATACTTGACTGACTCGCTCTTGGGCAATGATTCATTTTTCCTTGGTTGGGCACTGATTGGTCAAGTTGGGGATTCGATCGATCGAACCGCAGTGGCTAGTGGGCAAGTGAGCAGCTAGTCTAGCCTCCGGTACTTGGTACATCGGAATTCTTCGATCCAAGTCTAACATTTGTGTGACTTTACTTCTGTCGGTGTGTGTGCGTTTCCATTCAATTGGTTGCCTTACGTTGGCAAGCGGTGGTGTTACTGGTGGGTTTAGACTAAACTTTAGTTGTCGTGCCAACATCACAGAAAGCCACCTCGCAGCACCCATTCGCAAGCTCACTTTCTCACGTCAGCTAATTACCTAACTCCATATTTTGTTGCGTTCAACACCCAACCATGTGCTCAGGGGAGATTAGTAGGTCAAAAGAGATTTCGTTCGATATTTGCCGGCTTGGCAAACCTTATTGATCCATGAAATATCTTTATGCAAATGTCTCCCATCGACTACTGGAGCGGCAAATGGGCGCGCACGGTGTGCCACTGCCAGTGGAAGTAGCGCGATGCTTGCCCATCACTTGGCTACGTCTCCCTGACCGCACACACTCACACATTGCATCGCATTGCCTCTGGTCTAAATGTGGCTTAGGTCGACTACTTGCGATACATCTTGTGCCTTACTGTGCACCGTGCCAGATAAAGTTCGACGTGATGCCAAATGTGTCTTCATTATCGTTGACAGCGATAAATTGATTAAGACTGATTTGTTGCTTCCCACTTGGTCGTTTCACTTGTCAGAGAATGTTGTTGCCGCCTCACAGCCGGTGGCTTATGCCTGGTATGATGACAATAGTTCTAATGAAACGCGTAGATCGAATGCACTGAGCCAGTGCACCATGCAACTATGCAAATATGTGTCTTCTCTGTCCAGTGATTGTCCGCCTCGATGCGCCTATTGGCACCAAGCAACTAACAGTGTTTGCTTGGCTTTGCTTATCGAATCGATTCTAATTAGTCGCTTCAGCCAGGTTGAATTGGCTCCAATGCGCTACCGAAGTGTCTCTAGCTTCTCTCATTCCAAGTGGATCACTTTCGCTTGACACTCAATATTGGCTCTTGTCATCTTCGGGCGGACAGATTTGAGCCAATAACTGTCGTCTTCAAGTGCGAACCGAGCTTGACAGACGAGTGCGCTGCAGTGAAGCTAATTTGTCTATCCTTTACCTCGAAAAGTGTGTACACGCCAGAAAGAAAGAGATAGAGAAAGAGAGAGAGAGAGAGAGAGAGAGAGAGAGAGAGAGAGACGGAATGATGCGTCGATTTGATTATGGATAACAAGCCGAATTCAATTTCCTATCAGATGTCCAATTCAGTACTTGGAGACACTTTAATTTGATTGGAGGCGACACTGCAAAGTGCACCGCCAACAGCACTTGCTTCACACTGCACGTGACGATAGACTCATTCGATAGTGACGTTTTGACGCTTACTCGGCGTCGCTTGCATGGAACTTGAGGAATGTTTTGCATTGACACACGTCACTAGCCAGTGATTGTCTGCCTCGCTGATGGCTTTGCTGTCGAGTAAACTACGTTCATGGAGATCAATAGCGTAAGATAGTCCACTTTCTATCTATTCTTTATTTTGTTTTGGTTCATCACTATACAACTGGTCTTATCGGTGTTGGACGATATATCCCTCCGTGGATTGTTGGCCAAGTTTAATGGAGCGATAATTAAAAATATCCCTTGATGGATTTTCCGAGCTTAACATTGTTTTCTTATCGGAATCGCAACTTGGCCCCTCTCTATTTCCTATTGTTCTGGTATTTATATTTTTTGGCTATTTTTTACTAATAATACAATTTGTGTCAACATTTAAAATTCAGTCACGTTCAAAACGGAGTGTGTAGCTGACAATGAAGTTGTGCTACACCGATCACTTGCACTTTTGGGACATCTACTCTGGTGTCTGTCACACAATCGAGTTCAATTCTACAATGACGTGTTCTGGCCAGTGATGCTGTCGATCGATGGCCGCGATAATTATGAAGTTGACCAATGCACTGTGCCAAATCGATTCAGACTAGCTCATGTGTGCAGATTGAGTGGTGCCACAGTGTGGCCAACCAGGTGCCCAGCAGTAATCTCATCACTTCTCGCATGATGAAGCCGGTGAGTGGTGAGGACTGGGAGACACACAAAATCACTTGTGATTAAAGTGGCAACCTTGCTACTGGGCACATTCCAACTCAATTGGTTTGCCTCACTAAATGAACTAGCTTTGTCGACAATGTGGAAATTGGCTTCACTCGAGCTGGATGGTGTTTTCATGTTGTGCCCAAGCCATGTTCAGCCGGGGCCATTTGCATAGACAGATGTGCGTTTCCACTTGTCGCCGCGCCTCACTGGCTTGGCACAGTTCCAGATTGAATTAATTAGTAGTGAAAATGGCAGATTGGAATCGTTTGCAGTGCATACCGGACATTGCTGGGCCGCTTTGGTGCGCATCGGCTCGCATCGGCGACAAGTATCGCGCCTCTCGACCCCACTAACCTCACTGAACGAGACACGTTGACAGTGCACTGACGGCTCACATGAGTGGACAGTGCTCAACACTGGCACCATTCACAATTGCACTTGTCCCATCACAGTTGGAGTTCATTCTGCCCTGGGCCAATCGGTGATGCTATTGATCAACTTGCTTTTTTCTTCATTCTAAACTGTCTTCGACTCTTCGGTGTCATTCATTGTTAAAGTTTAAATTAAATTTTCATTGTGATTATTGTTTTCGGGGAAATACGAGAATTGAATCAGGATTAGAGGGGGTCGAGGGTGCCTGAAACACGGCCCAAGTCAAGCCAATTGCCATTATGTGCCCAAGATTAGATTCCTGTCCATGAGAGCAGCCAGTGTGGTACTTTGCTGTAGTTGCACACTTAACAAAACTCTGTCACTCACTTCCATACTGAGTGGGATATATAATTTAATTAAAATCGTTCACTTTTGCCTCCTTCTATTCAGCTAATTATTCGGCTCGTCAGAACGGAAAGAATGGAAGAGCGCGCGAGAACTTTATTTTTTGTCGCATAATTTAAATTTAGCTTTTGTCTCTTGACAGCAATCTTTTTTTCGGGTTGGTGCTTTGTATGAAAGTTACTCGACTCTGTTGGATCGCGATTATCACCATCACGCATTCTAATTGCAACTGTGCCAGACGTGAGAAAATGATTAAAAAATAAAAAGTGAGAGAGAGAGAGAGAGTAACATGGCAGCAAGTGGTCTGGGTGTCCGGTGAGTTGTTGAGGAAGAGCAGCAAAATGAAGAGGGTCATCGCCATGTGGTGCAATAGAAGTTTAAATTGTCTGTACTCGGCACAACGTACCCAGTTACTTGGACAAGGTGCATCCGAGTTAGTGATTGTGATCTCACTAGTCGCCACACGTTCGCGGCTTTAATTTATGAACTCGCTTCAAGTGGTCACTGTGGCTCACTTGTCGCTTCTTACCTAATAATATTGCACTTACACCAAAATGTCTATTCTTTTTACAACTTAATGTATTGTCGGATTAGTTTACACTTCAGCAAATTTTAGTGATCAGTGTGTTACTAAAATGAAGATAAATGTTGATGAGGTTTGGTGTGAACGCACAATGATGGCAAAGTGGTGTCTGCGTGTCGTGTAAGCAATGTAAATCACTGCTTGGGGAACGGAACAATTAATTATCGCAGTTGACGTGATGGGTAGGTGCGATTGGTTGTGTTGCGCTCACCTGTCGTCTGACCGGTGCCGGAAAGAGTGTGGCCAAGCAACTCACCACATGGTTTACAGATTCCGATCGATTCTAATCGACATTTTGTCTTGATGCCGGCCAACACGCGTTATAAAGCCTTAACAGCGACACCAAAGTTTTGGGCTACCGAATGTCGACGCTTGCGCGCACGCTGTCTGTGAAGCACACATGGTGCGCGCGTTCCCTCCTCACTTCCAAATTTTGCCTTATATACTGAGGCCAAATGGCGTTCGGCAGCCAGTTGGCCCGCACCGATCAGAGCAGTGCCGCCGAGGCAATCTCGCGGACCCCACCGTGTCTGGCTGTCCAGTCGCCATTCGTCATCAGAGTGGCATAGAATACTCTGTGCACCGAATTGCAATTATGACTTGGCCTTGCCATTACGGTCTGCCTGTCACCCGTGTGTGTCTTGCCTGGGTGCCATATTGCTTCCCACTGATGCTATCACGCGTTCTTCTCTCACTACCAGTGATCGCTGCTTCGCACCAGCCACCGATTGAGTGAGTGCTTCATCACACGTGCTTCGTATCGTAGCCCTTGCCATCACACACGTCATTGCCACCCTTAACGCCGGCATCGAGAACCAGTCCGGTTATCAGCGGGAAACAAGCAAAACGCATTATCATCGAGTCTCGCAACTGTTGTCTCAACCCGAGCAGCCAGCTGGGTGCAATGCTTTTGCCACGACTTCGACACCATTGTGTCACAATTCTCCACTGAATGGTATTTATTTTCACATAACCAGTGATCTGTTTCACACGTTTCATATTGACCAAAGAAAAGTATAGTTACATTTTTGAAGTAGTTAAGAATAAACAAAAAACAATATGTAGCAACTTCTCGATTTTCAACAACTCCCGTACATTCATAGAGCCGATTAGCTAAGGTCCGAGTGCACTGTGTGGTCAATTAGCATTAGATGAGAGACTTGGTTTGGTCCCAACCATTGACTTGGCCAACAGCCCCATGTCGGCACGTCACAAACTAATGAACCCACTCAGCCAGTAACTTTAATTAAAACCAAATAGAACAAGTTTTAAGTTTAGATTCTGACGCGCGCACACTTTGATCTGTCTCGTACTTGTGTCTGTTTGATTGTCTCAGTCCGTGTTCCACTATTCCTCTCTCTCTCTCTCTCTCTCTCTCTCTCTGTCTCTCTTTGTGTGCCATCTTGCCGTAGTTGCGCCAACTGTTACAAAATTTACTTTTTTGTTTTTAATTTAATTTTGTTGCCTAATTGCTAAATGGAATGCTAGGCGAAGGCGACGTCAATCGAGCGACAGGCGTAAAGGGACTTTTCATGTTTTCATGGCGCGCGGCGAGCTGTCGCGCTCGCGGTGGCCACCACCTTTCGCTTGGTCACTTGCCGTGATGACGCCAAACACACTTGCCCACTGGTCCCATTGTTATGGTTATGGTCCCTTGGCCATTTTGTTCCACACACAAACACATACACATATAAATAGATGTCAATCGCGCTCGCCTTTAGTTCGCATCATTGTGATTGATTAATTCCGAAATGGAATCAGAATCATCGATTTGGCTCGATTCTGCCACTACCACCACAACTACCGATTCCCGATTGACACTTGCGCGCGCCACTGAGCTCAAAGAGAAAAAAAGCTGACTCTAAATTAAATCAAATTAAAGTAATGCTAAATAGGCACTCAAGTGGCAAAGAAACACACTGCTCATCACACATTTCTTGCATTCATCGCACAGGACAGCGTTTTTGTCGCGTGCCTCAACTAGCACATTTCGTGTATTGCCAAATACATACACAGTGTTATCGATTTTTGTTAACCATTTCTTGGTTGTGTTGGTATGCGTGCCAATGTAAGATGCTGCTGGAATGAAACAAAAAATTCGGTTTTGATTGAACCTTGGGCTGGTAGATATTTTTGGTCTTATTAAATTTGCTACCAAAGAACAGTAAAAAGATTCAAGTTAGATACATTGGAAACACAAATATTTAAAATGGACTTTCGTGTGAGCCCGTGAGCTCTCTAAAATGTCCAGTTCGGGCAATTCTAGCGTCAGGCGACTCTTTTCCAATTATTGTAGAAACTGGTTTTTGCTGGAATGGTTTTTGACTCGTGAACGAACGAGTAGGAAAAATCGAAAAACAAAGTGAAGAATAAAAAAAGAATGTATTAACAGAATATAAAAATGCTTTCAAGTGACCCTTGGTCAGTGGAACAATTCCGACCAAACAAGCTACAAGAGTGTTTCACGGATTATTGAAGGCTCGGAACGGTGAAGTTTTAAATTTTTACTCCATCCTGACTACCCCACGCCCGCTGTCGTGTCGAGTAGAAATCGATTAATTGTACACTTGACAAGGCTCCAAAGTTGCCATTTGGGCCCAACCTGCCAGAATGTGGCAAACCCTTCTGCCGGGGTGTGGCAGACAGCAATGAGAGAGGGATAGAGAGAGATGAAAAAATTCCCTTCTGATTGATTGAATTTAAAATTATATTTTTAAGCTAGAGCCATATTCAATTTTCTTCAACACTAAACGCCAAACGGAAGCGACGTGTTTCGTATGTTATTTAATTTGTGTGTGTGTGTGTATGTGAGTGTGTGCTTTAATATTCAAAATGGTACAATCGGTGCTTGGTTGGTGGGCCAGTGTGCTAGTGTGCCATGTGGGCTCGTGCCGAGATCGAGTCCAGTGGCCCACTGGCACACTCCTAATCGAATGAGACTGCCAATCTGTCGAGTCAGTTTGTGTGTGTCTGGAAGAGACTTTCCAGTGATCGCACCACCAGTAGCAGCACAACTAGCAGCATCACTGCACCGTCTTACGTGCCAATGAAGACTGCTTTTGCGAACAAACAAAGCCTCGAGACAAAGAATATGATAAATCAATTGAGATGGACCACTGGCGCACATTGCCCTCAGTCGATTGAGTGGGTCTATGTGTGCTTTGCTTTCATCAATGTATACACACTACATATAGAGGAGAGAGAGAGATAGAGAAAAGTCCGCGCTATTGTTGTGCCAGTTGATGACAGTAAAAAGTGTAACCAAACTTTATTTGCTCACACACTCTGGGGTGATGCCAGTGAAGTGGACAGGAATGGTAACGCTTGTCTGTGACTAGCGGCAATGTGTGTTAGTCGAGCTTTGCCGGCAGACTGCCAGAACCAGAATCGCCATGGTCCCGGTCTTATACTAGCCGATTGTTGCCCACACACCGTTGCTAACGAGCCACTACAATTGAGTTTGATCAAAGCCCCGAGCGTTGCAAACATTTGCATCGATCACTCGGACCGCTTGCCAATTGAACATGCCAAATTCATTAGATTGTGATGCTCTAATAGAGATCTGTAGGGACCCTGGGCGCGCGTGTCGAGTGGCCACACTGGACCTGAAAGTGACAGTGAGTGATCGCCCTGTGTGTATGCGTATTTCCGCGAATTAGCACCCAACATAGCGAGGAATGCCAACAAATCGAAATTAATTGCCCACAAGCAACAGTAGAGTGTGCGTGTGTGCGTCACGGAGGGCACCTCGGGATGACTGGCTCGGAAATTAGGTCCACTCGTGTGGCCGATGTACCGATGTTGACTAATCTGAGAGACAATGACGCGCGCCATTGCCCCATAATGGGATCGATTCTTTTCTCCAACATTCCACGTTCCATTATTGATGGACACTTGGCTTTTGTGTAATAATTCATCTCATTCGTGGCTCCACCAATCGGCAATTGATTAATTTCCCTGAGGTGCGTGAGTAGTGCGCGAGGCAGAGTTTAAATATTAACGTTACTGTCCAATATGCGAGCTGAGTTGAATAATTCATCTTGTTCGTAAGGACCCAGTTCTTCTCGCCTCTTCCTCTGGTTCTCAATAATCCACTTGTCCCCTTATCTTGTGGTGCAATATTAAGCCAAAGTTTGTATTGGTAGCAGCAGTGGCATCTGGAAGAGTGGCGATCTCCGTGCTAAGAGGCCGGTCTGACCGGTGCCCCAACCCTGTGGCATTGTGTGGTGCGGTCGTGTCGTGTTGTGCCAATGAGGCCGCCTGATGAGGACATGTCCACCACCTTCTACACATTGGACCTGGACAACCAGACTTGTTACAAAGGTACCGTACATGTGCCACTCTGCATGCATCACTAGCACTGCTTCCTTTCTCTTTCTTTTTCCAAGCCTCGTGTGTTTGCAGCCAATTTAATTATGTTCGCAAATGTATCTCTTTGATTCCATCCACATCCCCTTCTTCCTGTTTTGTAGGCATTCTTCTGCTTAATTTAACCAATCAGTTCAAGGACAAACATCTGGAAGCGGCTTACCAGCGTTACTCACAACGGCAGCGCCAAAAGTCGCTGGTCATTCTCAATCTGATCGATATCCTCCTCAAAGTGGTCTTCTTGGTCGCTTACTCGGTAGCAGAGGCACAAAATGAAGCGAGTTTTGATGGCACTCTCGGTTGGTAGTCTGTTGTACTTTTTGCCGCTTTATTCTTTCCTTTCCCTAATTAAATCAATTATCTATACTTGCTAGCGCGGATAGAGTCGTCAGGATTGAACAACGGACCGACGACAGAGTTGGACTATTCGAGTGGGCAGTTGGACCAGCTGGGCCCAAGTGCGCCACTGTTGCGGTTGCAACGCGATCGATGGATTTGCCGTGCCTTGTACTCGTTGCCGTGGATTGTGGCCAACTGCTTGCTGATTGGCCTCATTACCTGCTGGAAGCGATTCGCCAACGATTACCTCCACTTTGGTGCGCTCATCACCTGGATTATTATTACGATAGAAGGTAAACTGATTCAATATTGCATCACACAGAGATGATTATATATCTCCGTAATTTGGACAAACGGAAACTTTATGGTTTGAGCAATTTCTTTCACCCTGTTTATCTGTTTTTTGCCCAACAGGTCAGATGGGCTTCAGCATTGAGATAGGCGAAGAGAATAGGCCAGATTGGAGCCTCTACCATGGTGCCGTGTGGCACACCATCTTTTTGGTTCTTGTTATCTACGCCATGATGCCTCTGCCTTTGTTGTGGTGTGCCATGTGTGCCATGTTAACCTCGGTGGTAGACCTCGCGTTCCGCATCGCTTCTCCTCCAGCTCGCGGGCAGCTTCTTTGCATGGTCGATTTCACTCTTGTTGCACTCATCACAACCCTAACAAGTAGTCTCTTTCCAAGCAGGTGTTGGCAAACTTTTTCTTGTATGTTTGCATCAATCTGGTGTCAATGTACACCAAGTACCTGACTGACTGCGCACAGCGCAATGCATTTCTCGAAACGCGACGTTCGATTGAGACGCGGTACAAAATTGAAAAGGAGAATGCAAAACAGGTAGTCCCATTTCTTACATGCATAAGTGCTTCTCACATTCTTAAAATTATCCTCTTTTGCGCTGTACAGGAGAAGTTGCTTTTATCGGTGCTGCCTCGCTTCGTGGCCTTAGAGATCATATCAGATATTGCCAACCAGGATGAGTCTCGAATTCTGCCAACACAATTTCACAAGATTTACATTCATTGCTATAAAGACGTGAGGTAAGCCACATCGCGACACTGGGCCATAATAGCAATCAACGATCGGGTTGCCTCGTTGGTCTCTAATGATTTTGCTTGTGTGACAATTCATTACTTTATTACACACTATGGTGCTCTGCACTTATGGCCGCGAATCAACTTACACCGATCTCTGGTTTAGATCTAGCTCGAGAGTCGAATATCAGAAACAAATTTGTTTGCTTTTTCTTTTCCCTCTCGGTTTGTTTTGGTGCCTCAGAATAGCCCAATAGATAGTTTTAATTAAATGCACAGGCCCAGGCCCCACTCGATGCCATAGCAGTGGCTTCTAATCGTGGCCATTAATCACAACTTGGGCCAGCTAAGCTCCCAAGTAGCTCGAGGCGTTGTCGACACCATCACTATCAAGCCGAGCAAAGCACCAATTAGCGCACTTGCCCAGTGGCATATCAATGCGCGTGGTTTACTGGGTTTGATAACGATCGTTGTCGTATGCAAACTCGCTGCTTGAATTGTTATGACTCTTGCAAACCTGTGCACAGCATATATTATTTATTTGTTAGAGAAGTGTAAGTCAACTGATTTAATGAATCGGGATTAGCGGGTGATCTTGCCTAAATGACATTTGTTCTCCGTCAGGTTGCAACTGCACCGGGCGATTGTACGGCTGACAAAAAAGTGATGCCGGAAAGCACACTGTGCAGGGGCTCGTTAGCGTAGCATTAGGTCGAGTGGAGAGGTTGATGGCGTTGCTCTGAGTAGTGTTGATGAATTGATCTAGGTCCAATTATGCCACACGTTTACCGTATACTTGTCTTCTCCTTTCTTACCAGCATCCTTTTCGCTGACATCCAAGGATTTACGGCACTGGCTTCCCAATGCTCGGCACAGGAGTTGGTCCGAGTGCTCAACGACCTCTACGCACGCTTTGACCGCAAGGCTGAGGTAAGTTCCGACGGTGGTACTGTCTTGGGTCTGCTAATGCCCAACTGATTAATGGTCACTTAGTCGGCAGGCACGCATTGTCTCACACTCCTCCCCTTACACAAGTTCGTATAGGCATATTTTCCATAACACAACATACAGTAGCGTAACCAACATTTATGATTATTACTACTGCGATCTGTATTTAATTCTTAGTAGAGCCGCTTTGCCAAGTTTATTCAATTTGAATACCGTAGCCCACCATAAAGCTGAGAGCAGCGGTAGTGAGGCCACGCAATTGGTCTTAATGCACCGGACGAGCGATCCAGGCATAGACAACAAATGGCCTCGCTTGACTTGGCTGCTTTAAAGTGGCTTGCTTAGCAATGCTAGCATCGTCCCAATGGCCCACTCATTAGTCGCTAGCTTTGCTCCATGATGTTGTGCGACGATGCCAATTGGGGACTGCCGATTCGAGCGAGCCTGCCAGCAAAAGAAGATAGAAAAGCGCGCACAGAGAAAACCCAGAAAAACATAGCAAGGCACGCAGTCATCATCATGAAACAAAGTGGGTCCATATTAATTGTTACTCACTGTGACGACACTGTGCATCGAGAGTGCTGGCAAAGTCGATCGAGTAATGTTGCCTGATATGAGATACACCTAGAGGGAGAGAGAGAAAGAATGAGAGAATGCAGAGTCACTCATTTGCATCACACTTCTTCCCACTGTGTGATCTTTCCCTCTCCCCTAGGGTGACAATAGATCGGCACATACGATCTCTCTTACTGGAGTTGTTGTTTTGCATTAAAATTAGCTCGATGCAAACGAGTCACTGTTGGTAAGTGGCCAGTGGGACTAGGTGTTGTGCACAAGGTGCGGACCATTCTTTTCATAGCTCACTCCGGTGCCACTCGGCCTCAACGTCTAACGTGGCATGCGTTGAACATTGCAGGAGAACCACTGTCATCGGATCAAACTGCTCGGTGACTGCTACTACTGTGTGTGTGGACTGCCCACGGCGCGTCCCGATCACGCCGAGTGCGCCGTCGAGATGGGTCTCCACATGATCGAAGACATCAAGTAAGTCGTTTCTGCCTCGCAGCTCGCACTGCCAAAGTCGGATTAATTGAAACCATTGTACACTGTCTGGCAATGTCCTCTAGATTAATTCATTAGAATCCAATGCGGGCCTACGAGATTCGCTGTTCTCACTTCACAGCACGAATCGAATCAATCTGCGGCACACACACACACAAACTGCCTCACACCATCCGGAACCACTTACATTTTTTGCTCTAAATTAAAGACAGACAGAAAAGAAAGAATAGACGTCGTGTCTGGAAAATATTTTCTTATAAAGGTCGCAAGCCTGTCATGCATTATACCATATGTTTAATTAGGAAAAATTAGTGTACTCAAACAAATTGGATTAAATTTTTGAATTATAATTCGCACTAAAACAAACAAAGTACAGCCTGGCGGCAGTGCCGAGATAGGACCCAGCTTGAGCTTTGTAGAACCCAAAATGTCCTTTGCTTGCTACACTCCTGAATCTAATTGGATTTCGATTGATTCAATTTGCCTAACTCGCTCTTATTTTTTTTGCTTGCATTCTGTCTCCAGACGAGTTCGAAAGAAGACTGGTGTCGACCTTAATATGAGGTAAGCTCTTTTCAAGAGTATCACCTCAACTTGCAAAATAAACCCATCTCTTTCGTTCTGTCTGAATTTTAAAGAATTGGTATCCATTCCGGTTCAGTGCTGTGCGGAGTGATCGGTTTGCAAAAATGGCAGTTTGACGTATGGTCCAACGATGTCACCTTAGCTAATCACATGGAATCTGGTGGATTGCCTGGGTAAGTTGTCATTCTTGCATGCACTTTTTATTACTCCATTTATATTTACAAAGTCAACACTTGCCAACAACTCATGTATTAAGACTCTTGTTGTACACATTTTAACCAATGTTTTCCAAATTTTCCATTACTCAAAATGCATGAGTGAGCATGCAGAACTTTACATCTTTCGCCAACAGTTTCCACTGAGAATATTTAAGTAAACAAAAAAATTTACGTTCCAATCAATAATTTATTAAGAGCGAGAGAGAGAGGATGGTGCTAACAACTGATGTGACACCAATTAACACTAATGACCAACAAGTCCGTGCAATGGTTGCGTGTGGCATTCTAATTGGCAAGACTACCTATTCAAGAAAGTATGAGAACACGCACACTCATGCATGTACAAGACAGGTAGCGTAGAAAAAACCAAAATAGGGGAAAAGTATGTGACTAGGATTAGGCAACAGTAACATGGTTGCGAGGGTCGGTCCGACAACCTGTCTGTCACAAGCAAGCAAAGTTAATTATGGCTTGCAACGAACTTGGTATTTTCAAGTGTCATTTGCCATGTCCCCATTGGCTTCACTTTCTCTCTCTCTCTCTCTCTCTTTATCACTTTCACTTTCTCTACTCTTTCACTTGGATGGCACCAAACTCTTCATGCCAGCCGCCAGCGGGTGACAGGCCTATGTATTAATTGGAAAATTTTATATTCAAGCTTTTTCCACGTTTTCATCAAATTATACCGCTAAAACACACACACACATGCTTGCACAAGGCGTCTGTTTTATTTTCTTTAGTTTTTTAAATCTCACTTCAGTTTCCAACACTTTCTCACTCTTTTAATTGTTTGTTTTGCCCTGCGCATGTAGAGGTCTATTTGTTTTGCTTAATTGACTAGGTGGAAATTAGGCGCAAGTTGGAAAAATAGCAAAGCAAGAGTCGAGCTGGCGAAAGTCGATTAGAGCTCGCATGGGCAAACTTGCCCGTTTCACGTCCAAGCACCAGAGTAAAAAGCGAGACCTAAATGACCAATTTGCCGAATCGGCCAGTGGTCTCATAAAAAATCGGGATAAAAGAGAACTAGATGGAGAGAAAGAAAGAGAGAAAATAAAAGATGCAATCTTCATATAGTACAATGACGCGATTGCATTCGCTGTCAGCTGATCGATATTAGTTTGTTTTTATAAAAAATAGAAATGACATTCATTTATTGCTCAACTTGGTACTGGTACTTGTTTTCCAAGTTGGCCTTGTTGTTCACAAGCTTTCTTTCAATTCACACAAATCTTCGAATATCAGATTCCATGTTATCTGTTCCACAGTAACCAAACTTTCTACTTCTACTTTGATGTTGATTAAGCTGCAGTGGAAAGATTAAACTTGTCAAATATCCCTCTCTTTCACTAGTATTTATCTCCTTCCCAATTTGTTTTAGTCGGTTGAATAACAAATATTTTCTTGATTTTAAAGAAAGGATTGTTGCTATTTATAAAATATATTGACATTTAATTTTAGCCTTTTGCTTTGCTTCCTGTGTGACTTTTATTGGCGGTGAGCATTATTAAAAATCTGTTTTTCATCTATTCTATCAGTGGTGGTAAAGAGGGTCAACTGCTTGCAATTTTAAAAGTTTTGACAAAGTGAAATTTGAGTTCAACTTACCCTTTGGTATATAAATAGTGAATAACTGGCAAAGGTGATTTGTTTACGCTTTGATCGCTCCATCTCCCACATTCTGTTACTGTTGAATAAAATGAGAGAGAGAGAGAGAGAGAGAAAAAGATGATTTGATTCAAAATGCCCGAAGCTAGTGCTAAAAATGGATCACATTGTGAGTGGAATTTTGTGTCGCAAGATCGGATTTTGCTTTGTAGTTTGGAGTAATACGACAGATAAGTGTCACAATATGTGGCTCACTGTGTCTTTTCGAAATTTTCCTTTCCTCTCTCTCTCTCTCTCTTTGTGTGGCACCGATGCCTCCAGGCGAGTTCACATCTCGGCGCAAACCAAGAAGTATCTCAACGGAGCCTACGAGCTTGAGGATGGTTTCGGTGAAAAGCGAGATTCATACCTCCGCGACCATGGCATTCAGACCTACTTAGTAGTGAAGGATCGGCCTTCCAAGTACGACAAACCAAAGGTTAGTTCTCGAGTACTCTTAGTGTTGCTATCAAAATTTTTGAGTGGTCATTAACACAATGTCTCGTTGTGGCACTGAGTCTGCAAGTGACAAGTCTAATTCCAACTGCCCACTTTATGGAGCAGATTTATAATCAAAAAATTTATTTATACCCATCTTCTCCAATACACAGGAGGCCGATGTCGAACTGTGTTTGGCGATCAAGGAAGAAAGCGATGAGCAGCCGCTTGCAACCAACTGCCCGATCGAACTCGAGCCGTCCGCCGAATTTGACAATCACAACAACATCGCTAACAAGGTGCACCCGACTGATCCATCACCCAGCGGTACAGTGTCACTATCGAGTGCAGTCAAGAAAGAGCAAGATGGTGGGGAAATCGAAACCAAAGAGACAGACCAGTGGGATTCAAATGGCACGAGGGGCTTGGTGACGGCGCAGCCAACTTTAGGTGAGACCGCAAGTGAGTGGCGTCGTCGCCAGTCGAGTCTGGTGGCCGCCGCGGGAGAGGCACGCGAGGATAGTTTGCACCAACCGGAGATGGAGCGTGACGGACGAACCATTGCCGAGTCGGACAAGGAATCTCGAACTGAACGAGGTTCGCGGCGCGAAAGGGCTACCACCACGGGCAGTGGCAGGCTGGGCAAATCGTTGCGAAAGCAGGGTTTCACTCTGCAAAGTCGGAGCAAATCGATTCGCAAATTGCTCCGCCGCGTCGACTTATCGTCAGGCAACAGCACGGGAACCAAATCATTGCCCGGCGAGGCCATCATCAATGTGGAGGACGAGAGTGGAACTAGTGACCACGCAGAGAAGGGTCACTCGAGATTGGACCAAGAGCTGAATGTTGCACCAACTGGCGGGCCAGAGGAGGACAATCACGTCGAGTGGTGTCCAGAAATACCGTTTGAAAACGTAAGTATATCGATTAGAGCCGATTAGGAAGAGAGTAAGAGATTAGAATCAACACTGCTACTTGCACTGCTAGATTACCGATTTGCGTTACTCGACGGAAGAAGACCCATTCGAGGCAGTCAAGTCGCAAGTGAGCAAGACACGTTCGTCGAGTTTCAAGCAGTCTGTCAACTGCAAAACTTTGGTGACCACAGCGGACGGCAACAGCAATCTGCTGACGGTTCCTTCGCGAAAGTCATCCAACGCAGCTACTGCCACCAACCAAGTCAATATCAAGCGTAACTACATCGAAAATGATGACATTAGCGGCACGGCCGAGATTAGCGACTACATTGTGGAGACAGAAGTGTGCCAACGCAATAATCTGATTAGCACCAGCACTACGCGCAAGTCGAAGAAGCTGATCAAAAAGGTGCTTTCCATGAGTGAACAAGTGGACGAGTTCATTGACCAGTGTATCGAAATCGAGTCCAACAAAAAAATGTTCCAAGAAAACGTCAATTGGTTTCTACTCACGTTTAAGTCTCACGAATACGAAACCATGGTATTGAATTGAGCAATGGATTCAACAGTACAAGTTTTAATTGATTTTAATTTAATGTCTTATTTTGTGGCACATAGTTTCGTAAAATACCCGATCTTGTCTTCCGCTCAAACCTGCTGTGCGTTTCTGTGATCTGGATTTTTATGGTGATCATCTACTTAATTCTATTGCCCACGTAAGCCCCACCACTTTGCCTCATATCCCATTGGCTACAGCATCATTATTTTCACTTTGCAGCTCACCGCTAAGTGTATTGACTTTTATGTTTATCACACTCCTCTTTATTGGTATGTTTGTCCTCATTCTCCTCGCTCATGAAGATTTTATGCTGAAACCGCTGCGTTATTTGGTGGAAAAGTTGGACCAAAACCCGTGCCTCCGAAGCTCGTTTTGCTGCTTTATTATTTTCCTCATCTTTCTAATGTCCATCGTGTCGATGGTAAGACCACTGATGAGCCACCCCTTCCTGTCTCAGCTGATGCAAGTGTCTTGCTTTTCATTACCGATTGCACACCAACACACACAGCTTATCTACAGACACACACAGCCTCAACACGAGCCGACAATCGACTCGAACCACAGCGATCACCATCACCGGTCTGAGTTGGAGTACCTCGAGCTCGGTGCAATGCTGACTCGGCCTGTCAAAACCACTACCAGCAGTGGCACTAGAGAGGAGAACCATCATGCACAATCCAATTATGCCAACCACACCATAGAGAACCAACCGAGCGGTTGCGATTATCCGCAGGTATGTATATAATCTAATTATTCTTATTAGAAAGCACTCGGCGCCATGTTTGACGTTTAGTGTGATAGTGCATGATAAAGAGACAGAGAAAGAGAAAGTGAGGGCAAGAGGGGGGTAGAAGGTGGAAAAGGAATAACAGAATCAGTGAGAGTGAATGTGAAGTCAAGTAAGGTTGATAGCGTATGATTTGAAGGGGTAGACGCGTGTGAACCTAGCAGAGTTGGGTTCGAATGGGCAGCTCGCAGTCCTTGGAGACGTTGGGTGCGAGCCGGGCGCGGCCCGAGAGTTGTTCCACTGTTGGACATGACCTGCCAGTGACGCTAAGCCATGCAAACATGCGGGACCAGGAGGTAGAGAGCCACCAGACCGGAGCCAGTGATGAGTTGAGACCTGTGTTGTGAGTCAACACGCGCGCATTCCTGTATCGATGATGCACTTCTCTCTCCCTCTCCTTCTTCCTTTTGGCTCGATCGCGATCGGCCTTGTCATAAGGGCAATTATTGCTCTCTCGGCAAATATTGACACAAACACACTCACACACACACACGCAATTCTCTCAGTGGTAGTAAAGTTTGGTGAGCTCCAAATCAAGTATCCTTATTTGTCTTTAGTGTGCCGCGCACGCCCTGCCTCTCCAGCCCGCACTTTATGTTTAACAAATTCATTTATCAATCAATAATTAAAAGCAATCGTAATCAATGAATGTGTGTGATTGAACCACCATTATGACCAGTGAAGTCCATTAGTGTTGTTACATTAGTGTTCGACCAGTTTAGGGTGGAGGGAAGGGGAGTAAGAGAAACAGAAAGCGAGAGAGACAAGGAGAGAATGAATAAGTGATCAAAGTCCTGGAGCAAAGGGTTCGGTTTTCGAAAAAAGTTCTATTTCACTAAAAGCCATCATTAGTGGAATTAATTAGAGTTCAAATACACCAATGCCAGAAGATTTTGTGTTTTTACATTGTCTGTGTGTTTATAGTTGTTGCTTCAAAGTTTCCATTGTAAAATTTTTTCCTGGTGTCAAATCAAGAAAGATGTCTGGCAATCTTATATCGTCAAATTTGATTTTAAACCCAAGGAACCGGGAAGGAATGTGCGTGAGCGCTAGTCGCCCAATACCACTGAGCTCACATTAGAAAACTTTCTATTTCTTTGTTGCTTCTCTCCTTCTCTATTTCTCTTTCTCCAAAATCAATCCCAAACTTAGTACGGCCATTGTTTGACTATGGGCATATGACGAGGGCAGCTTTGATATGCCTCAAAATAGTATTGCTATAACTTTTTAATCTTCTTTCGTTTCTTTACTCTCATTCTCTCTCTCATTTTATTTCTCGTTCACTTTCCCTCTCTCGATTTTCCTTTTTCAAAATAGACTTTAGAGTGGTGGAGCATGAGGCTGTACAAGTGAGTGAGTGAAAGGAAACAAATGAAATATGAATTTAAACTAGCTACAATTTGAATGGTGTATTATTTAAATTGAATTCGTATCACCACAAACTTGCGCGCGCCAATAGTGCCTTTTTGACGGGGACAAACAGAGACTGAAGGGGCAAGAGACACGAAGAAGACGCGAATAATCTGCTTAGATACAAATTTTGGCATTTTCCACCGGGGCCCATCATCTCAGATTCTCTGGTGTGTGCCAAGACACCACTCAGCAGTGCTTGATCGGGCCAAATGGAGTGAAATTATCCCTTTGCAAGTGCCGGTAGCGGCGGCAATTGGCTGGATTGCCAATCTGTCACCATACTAACCTCCAATTTGATCTCTCCACTCTCTCTTGTCAGTACTTTGTTCTGTTATGGATGTTAACCATGGTGTCGACAGTCACCTTTCTCAAACTGCAATACCTGATTAAGCTCATCATCCTCACCACCATGGGTTTGACCTATGTAGCACTGGTCAAGTTGGTCTTCGTCGACATCTTTTCGCGACGCCAAAGCTCCAGCATCGCACTGCTGCACTCTGGGTAATGGCACGCTAAGTCAATCTCGCTCATATGATTTACCGTGCATTGTCTCTCTTTATTTTGCAGTAGTGCTTCCAGTGGGGATTGCGTGAAACTCGAGATCAAAGTGTTCATTGTCTTGGCGTTGTGTTTCTTCATTGTGGTGCATCACTGTCGCCTGGTACCGTGTGTCTCGTCAGTTATTTAGTGTCGATTTTGTAATAGATTTCAATTTTAGATTGAACGGACTTCACGACTCGATTTTCTCTGGAAACAACAGGCCAAGCGAGAGCTGCAAGATATGCGCGAGATACGCCACTACAACGGTGAACTCCTCACCAACATCTTGCCGGACCACGTGGCCAACTACTTCCTCTCCCAAGATCGACCATCGGAGGTTGGTTCCCACTGTGACATTGTTTAACCGGATGGTTTAAATGAGCTTGTCTTGCACTCAGCAGCAGCTATACGCACAGTCTTACACATGCTGCGCCGTACTCTTTGCCTCAATCCCCAACTTTGCCAACTTCTACTCGGAGGACGTTAACAATGGCGTCGAATGTATTCGTCTGCTTAACGAGATCATCTTTGACTTTGATCAAGTGAGTGATGCGAGCCGATCAGGCTTACTGACCGAGCGCCTCGAGTGATGTTTGACACTTTTCGGTGTGTTGTTTGCCCAGCTGTTGGAGGACGAGCGATACCGTTGCATCGAGAAGATTAAAACCATTAGCAGCACTTACATGGCAGCGTCGGGCCTTAATCCTCGCGACCAAGTAATGCGCTCTCCATGTCCGGGTTGATGTTACATGTCTAACGCCATTTTTGCTCTTTCCCTTTCCCTTGCCACAGGGCAAGACAGTTGCATATCTGCTCAACGCTCTAGTCGACTTTGCATTGTCAATGAAAGATGCGCTGGAGGATGTCAACACACACTCGTTCAATAATTTCAAAATGCGAATTGGTATTGACACTGTAGGCATTAATCCGCATCCCGTTGATGATGCAATATTCTTGCAGGCATTAGCAACGGACCACTGGTGGGTGGCGTGATCGGCGCCAAGAAACCCGTCTACGACATCTGGGGCAATACGGTGAACGAGGCCAGCCGGATGGACTCCACTGGCGCTATTGATCGAATCCAAGTATTGCACCAAGGCATGCGCTTGTCCAGCCTGTGATTGACACATGGCTTATCCTAGGTGCCAAAGTCGTCAGCGGAGATCCTCAAGGAAGAGGGCTATCGACTTGAGTACCGTGGAGCGATCACGGTCAAAGGCAAGGGCCAGATGGAGACCTACTGGGTGTTGGGCCGTAAACTCAACCGAGTTTCCTCCCTCACCAAGAGTCAATACGCGACCAAGAACTCGATGACCGAAGTGATCAGTGGTATGGTAGAGGTGCGCCGTAAACAAGCTCTCAGCTCGAGCCTCAGCGTGCCTTCCTCCAACAAAAACATCCGCAAGTCGGTGCAACAAGCCACTGTTTCACTATCGGTTCCTGGTGACGAGGAAATTGTTGCAAGTAGCTGCACTCGTAAACCCGAGTTTCACTACAAACGAAATAAGACTTCGGCTAGTTTCCGCTTCCGCAAATCGCCCACTCCTCACCAGTTGCACCGTATGATGTCTGAGATGTCCGGCGTCGGTCGTAGTCGATCTTTTTACATGAAAAAGCCCAAGATAGAAGATACATGAATCAAAAATGTCAACTTTGATGTGTGATAAGACTGGATAATTTACAAGTGTGTTGTGGATTGCAATGCTTGTCTTGCGCATATCTATTACAGGTGCAGGCTGAGACTCGTGACCAGACTGTGTTATTGTTGTTGTTTTGTCTTTGACTTACCTCTGTGATCACTTGCTCCGTAGAAGCAGAGCTCCCTTCTTCTGTCCTACTGTGTCACTGCGTAGTGAGCGCATCGATCAGTCGATCGCATTGATCGAGTGATTGGTCAAGTGCCTCTATCACCAGATTAGTCTGGTTGCCAAATGTTCATTGTGATCGAGCCGCAATCGCTATCAAATTCTTCCTTTCTAATTAATGGGTGCAATCGTATATCATCGGATTTATGGATGTCAAATCTTAATCCACACTGTTGGAATGCATCTGCACACGGATAAGCTTTTATAAATAAAAACGATTAATCGATTAGTTCCAAAAGTCACTTTGTTTTTGTCATCACTCCGATTGGTTAGCTTACCAAATTGATGATAATGCAGTCGATGACTAAGTTGATGGGAGCCGTGGTGCTGGCTTTGCTGGCTGTCCACCTAGGTAAGAATATTTCTAGCCTGATGATTCGATTTGGTAACCTGTAGATCTAGTGGCTAGCAATCCGACCACTCATAATAAAACGGAGGCCACAACTCCAAAGAAAGAGGCTACCACTAAAGCTCCTCACCACGAGGAAACCACGAAACATGTCGAAAAAACAACCCAGACGGCAACTACGAGCAAGCCAACCGAGGCACCGACCGAAGCACCCACCACTCCCAAGAGCCACTACATTTCACACTTCCACAATAAGTACTGCAATTTCACCGCGTGCGAGCAGCCCAACTGCTTATGTCTTCAAGATCTACCTCCAGGTGGCCTGATCCCAGAACAAATTCCACAATTCGTGTTGATAACCTTCGATGGTGCGGTCACGGTGACCAACTTTCCTTATTACGACATGTTGTTCAAGTACAAGAACCCGAACGGGTGTCCGATCCATGCCACCTACTTTGTGTCGCACGTCGACAGTAACTACAAACTGGTACATGAACTCCACCGACATGGCAACGAGATAGGCGTGCACTCTATCAGGTAGGTGATTGCGTCATATGTCGAGTGCCACTCATGCTTCGCATGCCTCGCAGCAAGGCCAAAAACAACTATCAGTACTACTGGAAGCAGCTTGATTACGAGGGATGGCGAGCCGAGATGGGTGGTCAGCGCCGAATCCTCTCCAAATATGCCGACATCCCAATTGATCAGATTAGAGGAGCGCGAGCGCCTAACCTCCAGACTGCAGGAAACATTACCTTTACCGTAAGTGTACTTTCTCTTCAATACTTTAATTGACTCTCTTTTTCTCTCTCTCACCCTTACCTTCATTGATTAGGCATTGGTAGAAGAGAAGTTCGAATATGACTGTTCGAATCCGTCTCGCAAAGGCATCAACACTCCTTTCTTTCCATACACCCTCGACTATGGCTTCCAACGCAACGACGATTGTCAAGTGCAGCCGTGTCTCAAGGAAGGGCAGGACTATCCGGGCTTCTGGGACATTCCCATGAACGATCTGAACGTGAAATACACCATTGGCAATGGTGAGAAAAACTGTGCCTATCAGTCTCATGGTTAATTTGACTTACCTCATTATTAGATACTTTCTATCGCGAGTGTGCTTCAGCCTCGGCTTGCATTCTCTTCAACAATGACGGTTCGGTTAATTACCACCCGACTGCTGACCAGATCTTCGAACTGTTTGACTACAACTTTGACCGATTCTACAAGGGCAACAAGGCTCCATTCCCACTCTTCCTCAGTGAGGAGTGGATGCATGAAGAGAACAAGCGTGAAGGACTCTTCAAGTTTATCGAGAAGGTGTCTGCACTCAAAGACGTGTACTTTGTGACCATCGAGGAGGTGATTGAGTGGATGCGTAAAAGTGACAACGTGCAAGATTACGAGAACCGCACCAAGCAGTGCAAGGCGATCGAGCAGACCAAGTGTGGCCTACCAGATGGCACAAAGATCGAGCCTACCACCCAGTTCAAGCGACAGTGCGATTACAAAAACATTGGCGAGCTTAACGGTCTTACCAAACGCATGGTGATCTGTGACGACGTCACTTGTCCCGCCAACTATCCATGGACCAATCGGGAAAGCTAGACTGCTGGTGATTTGGTTTAAAACAAACACACAGAAGACGAGGGACTTCAAACTTTTGTCTTTTGACTAAACGATTCACATTATTTTTTAATTTATTTTTTATACAAATAATTAAAGTAATAAAAAGATAAAACATAAACATGAAATTAAAAACTATCTTTTTAATCTGAAACTCTCTATCTTTTAAAATTTTTCTGAATGACATGCAACTAGAAAATATTTGTTCCAAAAATTATTTATTTTTAAATTGTATATTTGTTTGGCTGAGAACATTTGAATATATATCGACAGATGGCGCCACTGTGCAAAAAACAAAACAGTTTCTAGGCTTTACTCAGAATTTGTTTCAAAGCACTGTGGAAGGCAAGACGATTGCCCTCTTGCCTCTGGGCAACGCCACAGTTTATGAAAGAAAATTATTAGTAAGTCTAAAAATCACCCCTGTGAATAACATAATTGTTTATTCATCTTTCAGCATTAAGTTGTTTTTTAGAAGAAAGAAAAGTGCGTCAAATCAACAGAAAATGGGGAGAAAACTGTTTTCATTTTCGTACTCCGTTCTGCATTAACACCTGAGGTTAGCTAATGCTAACTCTTACTGATCTCAAGTTGTTGTTCGGTAAGTTTAATTGAGTTGCAAAGTTGTAAATTGCAAATTGTGTTGAAATTGTACAATCTCTTTTGAATCGAACTTTTTTTGATTGGATTTTTTTGAAGTGTAAAGTGAGATCAAGTGGAGAAAGTGAGCAAGGTGAATTGCGTGGTTTTCACTGTTTAGTAATGCAGATGGTGACCGACTGTTCTTGATGATTTAGCTCGTCACGCGAGATCATTTGTCTTGTCAACACTTGCTTGCTCACAGATCAATCGGCTAATTGCATTAATCAATTTTTCAATTATTAACTTGAGCTCTACCTTTATGAGCAGAATAGCTGTGCTAAGCTTGCGCACGACTCGTGGTCGACCCAGTTCACTGCCATGATCATTTGCGCTTCACACTAATTAATTGATCTTCACGGTCAACTAAGGTTAGACAAGAAATATCGAATTCAACTCGGTACATTTCCCAGATATTACACTGAAATTTAAACCGAGAAATGACCAATAGACTTGTTTACTAGATGGGTGGGTTTGCTTAAATGGCACGTTTACATTCCTAACATGTCATAACATACGGCTAGTTAGTATCGTAATTATGGTGAGCATGCGTTTACAAGCCATTGACAAGTGAGTGCGCCAATTGAGAGCTAACTAGTTTATTAGTTGAGTAATAAATTGCGACAATTATCTATGTTTTGAATGCGTGGTTTCTTATGGAAGTTGATGTGGAGCAAGGTGGTGGTCTCGAGCTGATTCCGGTAGCTCGGTGGTGGTGCTGGGAAAGTGATGATCGATATTGACGGCAGTGCTCATTGTGGCACCTGGCTGCCATCGACTCAACGATGCACACTGCTGATGGCATTGGACTGTCTGCAGTCTGTCGATAAGCGCACTTGTCATTTCACTGCCTCCGGTTAACGGAGAGTTATTAGCAAACTCGCTTGATGCGCGCGCCAATGAGTGCCGCGAGATCATTGGTTCCGGTGGACACTGCCCGCCGTGCTGTGTTTAATGTGTCCATTGTCTCCGGGTGGATTATGAATCCATCTCGCTGACCGCCACCAGCAGCCGCTGCCGCAACATGGCATAACTTTTAATTGCAAATCTCATAACGTCTTATTTTCGTCAATCACTCACTCACACAAATACTTTGCGTGTTTGTGTGTGTTGGCATTTTATCACTTCTGTTCCGTCTTCTACGCACTAGACATTTTTTGGAACTGGCAATTCGTTTCTCATCAACAAGAAAAATGTTTGTCATTTTGTTGTAGATGTAGTCGCGGTAAGCTTAAGCTGGTTTGATCGCTTTATATTGAAGAAGGACGTTGGTCGGTTGGTGGTGGCACAGTTCTCGGAACTGCACTGACCATAGACTGTCTAAGTCCACTATCGACTCGGATGCTGCTCGAAATAGTCAAGATGAGCCCGGCGAGACGCATTGTCCAGTGAGACACATCGTGCTTGCCTTGACAAATGGCCTCATCGAAAGTGTAGCATCGTTTTGCGGGTGTTTCGCGCTTGCTCGTCTCCCCCTCCCCCCATTGCCTCGTGCATTCTAATCACACAAATGGCAAGAGTGAGTGACTGGCTCCACTTGACTGCTTGTTGCTTGTGTGCTCACCTCTGAGCATCGTCACTCGTAAAGTGGGCTTATTTGCGCTCGTAATAGCGTTTGGAGCACCATCACCGTCACAATCATCAATTCATTGTAACTTCTCAGCTTAAGCTATCGAGCGAGCGCTCTTCACATGGATTAATTCAAAGTACACTTTTCCCGCGTTTTTCAAGCTTAAGTGTAGCAGTTTTGTGTGGTGCTTGCGTACGCACAAAACACCCGCTTTCCTCAATCGGATGCGAAGTCTCTCTCATCCAGCTGGCTGATGTTATCACTCGAAAATCTTGTTAATTTCCATTGTCATGCAGCTCTAATCGAGACTGATTTACTTGTGGTTATCGGATTAGCCACACACTAAAAATATCGTTAAGCGCACTCGAGGTAGCGAGGCAAGCGTTTCCGTAAATGCGCGTGCGTTCCTACAGATAAGCCCTATGTGGCATCGAGTCGATAAACTTGTTAAAGCGATGAAATAGGATTGAAAGTGATAGACCGCTTGACTGGAGTGTCAAATCAAGTTGCCTGTTGGGCCCAAGGATGGTGCGAGTCACTTCGGTCCACGTTGGGCCGCGATTACCTTGAACTCGGCCACTCACGTTGGTGCCATCATCAGTCGATTGTGTTGCGTGTGCACGATGGCGCTCGATCGATGCATTGTTTGCTGCTATCGTTTTACTCCTGGTCTGATTGCTCAAATCGCCGTGCCAAAATGCCAAGCATGCCACACCGCACAGCAAGATGACGCCACCGATGTCCGTCGGAATGCATCATTCACCATCTGTTATCTCTTAAGTATCTGATTTTTGTTTAAACTCAATTAGGCTTCTAGTTGTCGGCAACGGCGAGGTGCGATGTTATTTTGGTTGTGTCAACATTTCTACTAGTACAAGTTGGCAGGGCAATCTTCCACACGAACTCGTTCACACCTTACGGGACCTCTTTCGGGAGAACGTGATCTGGTGAAGGGGATGGAACCGGCACGTCGCACTTATGCCGATTGGTTACACCGACCCGACACCATGACAATGGCTCGTCGATTCTAGCCCACTCGTGGCACAACTCCTCTGTTCCGGTGTGGCAGTCAAATCAATGCGGAAACGAGTTATGTCGAGAATACAATGCGCAACTTGTAGCACTGGTGTGCCCAACGTCGGCTCATTAGCCACTTGCCAGACGAATTCAATTTCAAATTGGCACCTTGCCCAAGGCATGGCCATCCTGCGAACTTTGGTCTGCTGTCAGTTCGTATCAGAGCCGTCTGTCTACGGTTCAATGCTATCTCTCAGTTTGCATCTGCATTCCGGCGACAGCTCTCGATTGTGCATGCACAACTCGCTGCACTGCGATGGTTGGCATTGTCGATGATGACGAGAACACTGTGCTTCACTAGCCACTGGGCACTATTGGCCTCCAATCGCGCCTTGGCTGTCGACAAAGATAGGGTCTATTTATAACCAGAGGAGACTCAATCGATGTGCTGAGTCAATCAGGTCCGGCTGATTGGTGTGAGGCCAACTGCAGTGTTGATCGTCGATGGGCAGTGAGCGTTGTCTTCACCTGCCCATTGCGGCATGTAAATGAGCAGATACACACGATCTCTCGATCCAATTATGGCGCCTCGTCTTTCCATATTTACTTTCATTGTATAGTTGACGGACTTCATTGTGAATCACGAGGGGTTGCGAAGTTGATGATATTGGCTCAATCGATTGAACAATTTGTGGTAGCTCTTTGGCATCGCTAGTCGGACCACCCGCGCTGGCAAGGCCACGTATTGGTTTTCATGAGCACACTTTGCGCCTAGCTCGTCACTCGAGTATTTCCAGTGGATCATCTCAGTGTGGCTACACTCGGCCTCACTGGCAACACAATGGATGCGAGTTGAACGCGACCACATTCGGTCGGTGCTTGTCAATCACGGTTCGACTGTGTGAGTGGCCACAGGGGCACCGGCCGATCACCAACTAGTCTCATTCCACAGTTCAGACGGTGGCACGCCACCCGCGATGATCAAGGTTATCTCCTTGATGTTGCCCTAGCAACCAGGCCGTTCTGGTTTGCATTTCGATGGATGCTTGCTCATTGGCAGTAATAGAAATCTCCAGGCAAGCCATATTAAGATGTTACAACGAATGTGGGGCAAAGTTGTCTTGCCGAGGTCCAGTTAAGTCCGCCATGCGAGTTACTATCTATCGAGCCTGGAAACGAACATGGCTCAGAGTGCCAATCACGATTTAGTTGAAGCACCAGTAAGATGTTGGCGCGTCTTTATTCTGACTAATGACTCCATTCGGCAGAACGAAGCATTTGAGTCTGTCATTGGGCACGTCCGTGTTGGTATGCTCGATGTAGAGTGTGTATATATCGATCACCGGTCAACTCGGATATCGTGATCTGCTATCGATATTTGTCTGACTCGAGATTTGTCTACGGCGTGGTTGCTAAATGACGCCCACAGGCTATCAGCAACGACTTTCCGTAACCACCCAGTGACAGAATCGTTTCCTCGATTGATTTATAAAAATCTTTAGTGTAATAAGAATTTGCCTCCCCTCTTAGATGGAGAATAATTTATGTATTAATGGTGTCTAATTGGTTTTATTTATCTTCACATTGTCTGCTCATCCAGCTGTCCGCTATAAATCTGATTGGCACGAGGCAGGTGGTGTGATGAAGGGCTGGGTAAGCACGCTTTGACAGGACACTAGCGCACATTTTGGCATAACCCACATGGCAAGGTGCTTCTCTCAAGTTCTTTTGCTGCAAGCCCAATGAGTACCGCGTTCCAGGGCTGGGTTAATAGGCATATCTCTGTTTGCACTCGGTTTCACTGGACGTTTATAAATCACAATTCAACAATGAAGTGGCAATGTTTTTCGTTTGTGGCTTGGTTCTAGTGACCACTGGTCGTGGCGCGATTCGATTCGATTCACTCGTCTTCACACACCATGTCTAATTCTATCGTGGCGATGTATCCGCTTGTCGGTTGTCTACCTGACAAGTTGCCTCACATGGTTAGCCAGGTCTCCCAGTCAGTGCTTCAATTATTAGTTATTTTTAACTTGATCAACGAAATAGAAATAGCAGTGGCACACCTTTGCTGGACAACACTGGCACCAAGTGTCATCGCAGCACCCGACGTGTTGAGGACATCCAGATGAGTGCAGGTGACACTGGCCCTCGCCCACTTGGGCTGTGATGGCCCGATCGATCGATCGATTCACACTGTGAACCTCAATTGAGCCATTGGAGAGCCATTAGCTTGGTAGACTTGGTTCAGTGAGCGACGAGTCGTTGAGAAATCGCCACCGGCGCGGTCAGTTTCAGTGACGGATTGTTTTGCGTCAGTGGCCTTAGCCCGGTGGCGGCGATGCCCACCGATTGGCGCCACACATCACTTTGTCACTCGACACCGATCAATTGATCAGCTATTGATCGACCACTTAGCTTTCTTTGCGTACGTCTGTCTGCTTGCGCACAAGGTTTGCTTACTTTTCCTTCAATTTAGCTCTTGATAACTACCTAAAGCGATCTCGTGTTGAGAATTCAATTGCCTCAAGTCTATCTTTTCCACACTCCCTTCATAAGGTTCATCTTCACAGAAACACTAAAATATCTTTATATCAAGTTGAGAAGCCAAGTCAAGAAGACAACAATCTTCCAGCAAACTACCAGATTGCTCGATTGTCTTCTCACACTTGTTGACAAACCATATCTAAAACTTTCATCGTTTGTCAAATAAAATTGTCAAATTGGCTTAATTGAAATGACATTGACTGCTGGGCGAGTTTGGGAAGTGAGAAGATTCTGCACGATATAGCCTTGTGGTGAAGACGACGACTTTGCAAATAGATGCGCGATACACCTAGGCCAACAATGGCGTGATAGTCACCACAGATTAGGCGTGCAATAAGTGTCCTGTTGACAGTGAGTGCTGCTCTGACCGGGCGGCCCAACTCGGTGGCAGTAGCTATAGCACTTGGCACTGGCAATGGCGACTCGCCTAAACTTGGTGTGCTCACTACTAGATGGGCTCAATCTGTTGAATGTGTCGAATGTATAAATGGAAACACCACCAGCACAGCGGAGGTAATACGCCCTGCAATAAGTGGTGGTTGCAGTGAGCAATCCCGTAGTGCGAACCCTGTTTCTCAGTGTATGTTTTTTACAGTTGTGCAGATTGTGTTACTGTGCCTGATGGTCACTTTCGATTCCTGCCGCGTTTCTGCTACGCCTCCTGTCAAGCAATCAAGGTCATAAAGGTGTATTAATTAAAGGACAATTGGCACTTGTTTCGGTTTTTGCCGGTCGGTTTCCACTTAACCAAATGCAGGTTATTATTACGTGCGCGCGGAATGTGTCTGCCATCCGAGTGCGCCTGAATCTCCACTCTCTGGCGCAAGCAATCGAGCAATCCGTCTTGGGCGCTTTGTGTGCCGATCGAATGGCTGCGTGAACAATGCCGATTTAAGCGAAATCGAAACTGATAGAAATCGACAGTGTGGATCGAGCTAAACTGGCTCGATGGCTGCACGCTGCTGTTGATGTTTCTCAGGATAACCGGGCTGTACAGTGTACTATGCTTGCTCCACTTGGAGCGCCTTCTTGAGCCATCCTCACTTGTGAGCTGGGACCTAGTTCGTGAGCTGAGCAAACACCACTAGTAAGTTTGCAAGTACAAACTCACTGCGCGCAAGCTCACAATCCATGTTCTTGATATTGCAGTGGCATTAATTGGTGCCATTAGCTACACTCTCTTCATGCTCGCATCCATTGAGCAAAAGCAAGAACTCCGGCTGTGAGCGAGGTGAGACTGCAAGCTACTGTAGAACTCATCTGGCCTCCCTGGTCTAATTGATTAGATGCGCTTCAAGAGTGACCGCGAGCGCTCTCGTCCAACCATCGATACATTAGCACTCTACTTGGAGAGCCTGAAGAGCACTCGTTACTTGTGTGTTGACCATCACAACACCTTCCACCTGTTTCTATATCTAGCGTAGCGTACAAATTCTATCTCTTTAAGGTGGGTCAACATTTATGAACTCAAAACTCGCGCACGTGTAGTGATTGATCACATGCAGCGCTAACTGTCCAAATCGACTCGGCTCTACTTTCACTTTCAGACCGATCAGTATCTCTAGACACGCACGCGTGAGCTGACCAATCACTGCCAAAGTGAAAGTAGATTTTGCGCAATTAGACGTCAATTGTTACATTGTTGGTCAAAGTGCGGCGCGCGACGTCACTGATGCTGGGCCTATTTGTTTATGTAGCTGTTTGCATAACAATGCCTGTGAGTGGCATGCAAACTACTCGATGAGGACGCGTGATACCAGCCGCAAGCACACAGGCAGGAACTTGAGCAGCGATTCTATGCATGTTCACGGTGAAATGTAGAATTGCGCTGGAGTGAAGTTGAGATGTTGATTTATGTCCGTATTGCCACCATCAATCAATTAACAATGCAAACAATGAGGAGAGCCGCCCCAAAGAGATAGTACCAGGGCAGTGTGGCACCCGATCTGCATGACTCGTGTTGTTGATGTTTGTGTGCGCGCCTTATGCCCGATGACAGTTCATGCAGAATGTTAAAAATTGATTCCGCAATCATCTCAATCGCCCACACAGCACAAGTCTACATAAACAGAATCGTGCTATTGATGGCATTCTTCAATGAAGAGACCACAGCGAAGACCGGGGACATTGGAGAGAGTTGCTTCTCATGATCATTTAGCACTTATCTTCGATTGCGTGGCCTGACTTGTGAGGAGTGTGAATGAGCGTCAACAGGTCGTAGTGATTGATCGGGGCGTGCACTGTCCACTAGCAATCGGCAGTGGTGGTGTCATGGTTCCTCGCAGTGGTCGCTTACAAATGACACTTTTGTTCCACTCGTACCGCATTCTTCCTTGGATTTGTCCGAAACGATGATGTATGGCCCCGTGCATGCACGCATTTATAGCACGTTTGATTGATCGACCAGAGAGGGAGAGGAGATGGGTGGCAGCACTTCTACAGGTGACACTGGGTAGCACAATACTAACGAGAGGCATGCAGCACTCTTTCAAATATAATTGAGTTTATAGTAAACTTTACTGGTCAAATTAAGCCAAATATCTTGCTTGCTTGTGAAATCTAGGAATGCATTTTCAATTTATTTTTCTATGTATGACCTGTTCTATTCCAACTAGAGATGTTTTTTTTTGTGATACAACCTAATACCAGGATCCTAATTCAAGAGATGATATATATACAAAGATCAAGTCACAAGACTCGTATATATCCGATATATATTGTAAGAGTAATCGTAAGCATACCGATTTTAATTAATAAACATAACAAGGCTGGCGATTAATTTCAAGGAGAGTTATGTCAATGGTATGTTTAGCATGACGCATCTGTTGACGTTGTTGATAGAGGTGCCTCGTTCACTTAAAGTGTTCACGTGTGGGCAAATGACATGACCATTTTGCACGTGTCGTTTGCTATTGATCAGAGTTTGACTCACCATAGTCAACTATGTCGGGGTAAGTATTACTTTACCTTGCATCAATGCGACTATGTTATGGACTACGTCTTACGCTGACCAGTTTGCCGATAATCTGTTTTTGTTTTTTGACTTGTTCGAAAGCAAGTTTAGATTATTTTTTCTTTCATTAGTGACCATATATTCCTTGCTTAACTAAGATGCTTTTTGCTCTGATTTCGTGGAACGGGTAATCAATTTTAGTGGTCAAAAGCCGCACTATATTTTCCGTATTTTTTGGGGAGGGTTTTAGGGCAATTTCACCACCCATTTCGGGGCTAAAGTTTTGTTAATTTAACTTACATTAGATAGAATGGCTGCTGTAAGTTAAATAGAAAAGACCAATTTGCCAACATCATTTTAGAAGTTTTCGAAAGGTCAATTGTTATTAAATGTAAAGGCGCCGAATCTGCATATGGCAGGGCCAGCAGCTCGTAAAGAGACTCGGATGGGGTGTGAGTTTTGTGGAAAACTAGGATATATTTTGTAACTGATCAATATGACTCACAATACCGTGCATAGCATTGCCTCATCACGCAATATGCCTCGTTCTGTACTAGTGATGCACACTACTTTCACTACTTTCACTTGGTTATACACTCTAACAATGCTTACTTTGCTTTCGAATTTCTCGCGAACTCTTTAGTAAAAATTGTAAATTTTAGTTTTGTGATATTTTTAAGAATATACTTCATTGATTGAAAAAAATTCAGTTATGTTCGGAAAGAGAAAGTTTTCATAACAACCATTACAAAATCAACAAAATTATAAATTTTCAGAAATTTTCATATTTTAAAGGGGCGTATCACGAAAATCCAAAGTTTTTC